>VXBB01024033.1:54781-69799 GCA_013399915.1 Illadopsis cleaveri
TTTGTTTGTTTGTTTTGTTATACACACTAGTAAAGAACTGCTATTTCTATCCCCAAAAATCTTTGCCTGAAAGCCTCTAACCACGAATTTATAATTGGAAAAGGGGAAGGGGGGTGGTTTACATTCTCCATTCCAAGGAAGGCTCCGGCTTTCCCTGGCAGATACTTGTCTTCCCAAACCAAGACACCACCCAACTTGGTGTTATCTGCAACTGACTGAGGATGCACTCATCCAGATCATTACAAAGATATGAAATAGGGTTGTCCCCAATACTGAGCCCTGGGGACACCACTTGTGACCAATTGCCAACTGCATTTAATACCACTCATCAGAACTCTCTGGGCTCTGCCATCCAGGCTTTTTTTTTTTGCCTAATGAGCAGTAAAGCATTATGAACACTGTGGCAAAATAATTCTGAATTCTCCACCAGCAGCATTGTGGCTAATGCATTGTCCACTGTTGCTTAGGTTGAATTGTATCCTACAATGCCATCCAATGTGATGGATCTTTTTTAGAAATGTACCTTTGATTGCTACTGAGATGCCTACTCAATGGCAGTAATCTTGCAAGTTCAGTTGGGGGAAAAAAAAAAAAAAAAAAAAAAAGGCATTGATTCTGTATTTTGCAAGTCAGATAAAATTATACATGACATTCCAGAAAATGAAGGTGGGGTATAGGGGGTTTCACTGAAAAAAGCTACTGAGAACAAGTAATTCGTATTGCTCTTTACTTGTTCTACCCTCACATTTTGTGGCCTTCTTTGTTCAAGTTTGGCAGTCCTTTTAGGTATGAAATATTTTAACAGACTAATAGCAATACAGTGTTCTATCACAGTACTCTAGTCCATTGCATTATAGCCAGGTAACTAATCCATGGCATGCTCTGTCTTTAAACAGCCATTAGTGACAGCTTGGATAAAAAAAAAAAATCTGAAAATGGTTTTAGCTTCTTTTCTCAAAACTATACTTGCTCACAGTTTTTAGTTTCAAAATACAAAAAAAGCAGATAATCTGTCAGATAAATCAGGTTTTTTTTCCCCAGAAGTGAGTTAAAACAATTCACATGAAGCAACTGTAAAAAAATAATAAAATACCACAGAAGTCAAAAGGAGATAAGGCCTTCTGTAACCAGGCGAGTGGACAGCCATTAAAGCAATACCCCAGGACACTGTAAAAAATCAAGTGTGGTGATAACTAAAATTGCAAAAGAGAAAAATATCCCTTAAACTGGAAATATCAGCTGTCCACACATTTACACATGGCTGCTGATTATTCTTTGCACTAAAGGGCAAGGTTTTCAAGTTGATAGATTCAATGTACTGCAGGCTGTGCAAAGAATACATAGCACATCAATCAGTGGATTTTAGAAAAAATATTTGTGATGTGGATTATAAAATATGCATATTGGCAATTGAACTAAATTAAATGGGATCTGTTTTAGCAGTTTTACAAAATAGTTTTCCATCAATTTGCTATGCCTGGAATCACATCAGAATGGTCACTTTACAGCTGTGTGCTACTGTTTTCAGCATTTATTGGAGCAAATATACGTGACAACAATTTAGTGTGCTTAGAAAAAAGATGTATACAGAGATCTTACACACAAGCTATGGCACCAAATCTCAAATGATGTCTCTGACCACCTCAAACATAACATTTGTCTTTCTAGAAATATGAAAAAATCTGTTTCTTCTTCATTAAATATGGAAAAATATTCAAAGGTGTCTTCATGATCAAAGCCTGAACCATGTAAGTTCCAATAACAGTAAGCTCTTCAACTGTCTATACAACGTATGATAGGCATGTGAAACAGAACAAAGACTCCACAGCAAAGGTTATGAAGTAGGTATGCTTTACTTGGCACCGGGACGGGATGCACGAGGGATAACTCTGAAGGGAGCAGGCGCTCTTATTCAAATGCACTTAAACTCATACATATTTATGAAAGTTTCAACATCGTCTATACATATTCAGAACCTATTCCCGCCTACTCTCACTTCGTATGTTAATCACCCTTTTGTCGGTCTGTGCTTGCTGGGCTTGCGCATTGTCTGCATTGTCTCCTGGTGGCCTCGGACCGGGGGTCGCTGGATGAAGTAAAAGTCTTCCTCAGGTGTCCGCCGGATGAACTTGGGTTTTGCTCAGGCTCTCTTGGTATCTCGCTGTCCTCCAAGACTCCTAGGCATAGTCTAAACTACAAATCTAGGTTTTTTTCCAGTTTTTGAGCACTGGTTTCTACTTGTCAGTCTTGAACAAATTATCAACGTCCTGTTTTTGTATGGCAAAGGATTATCTGTTTTGAACACTTGATTACACAGCAAATTATAATTTGTTTAAATTTAGTTATAAGTTCCCTATATCACATGTTTATGCACAAGAATTCTTTTTTTATTATTATTTTCTCCCTTTGTGGTTCCATATTCTACATCTTCCCCACTGCTACTTTTATCATTATCAGTTATCCGCAAACTTGCTGGGTTATCTTCTATTATAGATGAATCAAGAGACACTAAAACATTTAAAGCGCAATCATGATAGGAAAGCACAGGAAGAAAAGGGAAAAGCAGTGCAGAACTGTAATCCTTTATGCTTCCACTGGTGTTTCAGTCTGCAAACAAGAGAACAGCCACTCCAGATCATCACACATCTATACTACCTGCTTATCAACAGGATAAAAAAATATGTGCTCTCTTACATGGAATGAGGGTTGCATTATTTAAGCTATTTAAATTCAATGAGTAAACTTGAGATATGCCTGAATGTGACATACATGCTGTTCTAAATGAAAAGCGAAATCAAAAATTATCAAATAACAATTTATTAAAACAATCCCATCACCAAAAGGAAAAGCCACAATAAAAGAAAAACAACACCAGTGTGGGTGCTAGAGTGGCCACCTCTGAGAGACAGATCCACCCTATCCACACCGTACAGTCTCTAGGGTCCGGTTTTTATAGGGTTTTTGTATCCTCGGGCAAGGTTTATTGTAAGGTTTGGTATAGTGTTCATATGCAAGTCCGATACTTCAAGTTCTGAAAAGGTTTCCTGGCCAGGCTCGGACTGCTGAATAGGTTTCCTGGAACCGCTGATTGTCGTGCAGTCCAACTCCCGATCCATATCAGGTGTTCATGACCCATAGAAGGTAGTGATTGAGAACCATTTCGGGGTCAGTCAACTTCTTTTTGTTGCAAATGCTCCTGGGCCAGGCTTATTGTTCCTCGGAGAATGGATCTGATAAGCGAGTTTCGCTGCTGGACACACCTGAGCTCAATCACAGTCAAGTTACAAATTTCCCGATTCATTTTATATAAAACATATTTTATACCACACAAATTTTTCTACATCTACATCTATTACACCTGCCCTTTCATTAAACTTTTTTCTGAAGTTATTTTCAATGGCAGTGCAAGGACATTCATTATCTCTCCTGCAACTATCTTCTAGTTTGGCATGTATAAGCCATAACACAGAAAAGATTCCACAGAAATTAGCATCTTACTCTTCAAGGTGCTAATTAGACAGCCAGTTCTCTTCATGTACTGCACTGCTTTTGCCCCCCGTCTATGCAGGTTTTTGAGAAGAGGAATCACAGTCATCTTCCTTGCTAATCTATCTGTGATAGGTGTTTGAGTGTCTACATTGCAACACCTTTGCAACCAAATTTAGCAGTTCTAATTTGTTATACTGATTTTTGTTGTTATTTTACATCAAAGCTATTCTACAAATTTGCATGCAAATTGTAGAAGAATAAATCTAGAGAGATTTTGTTCCCCCTGCAAAATAAAACGTATTTTGAGTACAGAAATCACCAAAAGGAGGATTTTCTTAACGTAACTTAATTTCTCTTTATTCATTTTTAGTGTCCTATAACTAAGAAAGATTAAATGTTTCCCAAGTGAAGAGTCAGACCCTTATGGTGTTTTACAGAATTTTTACAACTTATTTTTCAAAACAGTTTTTTCTGTTAGGTGAGGAGAACAGAACTGTTTGTGTCAGGGACTGAAGTGGTTCATGCCTTAAACATTGTTATGAAGGAGTTTTGCCCGTTATAGCAAAATCTGTATAAAGAAGCTACAACCACAGAAGCCCACCCCTCCTTGAAAATGCCTGACTAGAACTTTGCACTGTGAGTTAAGATGCCTAGATAAGATAAAGGCAACATTATGTTCAATCATCTCAAGTCTAGGGAGAAACAAACAAGGCTGAGGGAGAAGAATGCATCCATAAGAAAGCCAAATGCAGCAGAATCATCCCTGGCTGGGTTTGGGGTGGGGGAGACCACAGCCCACAGAGGCCAGCTTTACACAGAGTACCCCCACAACTGAGGGGAGAGGAGGAGGTTTCCAGTACGTGCTGTAACCTCTGGTCAGAGGCAGTGAACACGCATCCTGCCTTACACAAACCATCCCAGCTGTGAAACCTCCAACCTCAAAGGGCACATCCACAGGACATTCATGTAAGAAGCAGCTGAGGGGGTGTCAGAATGCATCAGATATCCAAAGCACTCCCCAGAGGCCCTGCACCACAGGACTGCATGTGATGCAAAATGACAAAACATCCAGAGTCTGCTGCAAGAAACTGCCCCACCCCCGGGGAGGTTACCTGGGCATTCCCAGCTGGCCTGGCCTGAGCGTATATTAATCCACTGGATTTTATGCTTTTCGGAGGAGACCACCACCAAGAAGACCAGCTGGAGAGGATCAACAGAACATCATGAAATTCACACAATGGTGATATTTTCTTTGATCTGTCTCTGTTACTCTCTTTCTGTCCCCTCAGCTACCCACCTCTTTTCTATTTCTTTCTTTCTCTCTCTCCCTCTGTCTCTCTCATATTTACTATTAAATAAAACCCATATTATTGACTTTGGCATATGCTTTTGTTTGCACCTTAATTCGAGCATTTCTAATAACTCTAAAAATTGGACCATAACGGTGCAATAATAAAAGAAGTAAGCTCTTATTACTAGAACAGATTATCATCAGTTCTTCATATTTGCAATAGAAAGTTTTATTAACAAGAGGAAGAACTCCATTGCAATGTAAGAATGTAGAATTATCTAATATATTGTCTAATAAAATGAGGACAGTCTTTCATTTTATTAATTCCTGGGATTGTTACAACACATCCAAATCTTGAAATCATGTTGCAATTACACTCAATTTTTCAAGGCTTTTCTATACAAAGAACTTGACTAGAACAGCTATCACAAAATAAGACAGCTATTCTTGACTTGCATTTTATGTGCAGATGTTAATTATAGACTATTTTTATTATTCTAAAAAGGAGTGTCTATGAAAAGTTCTCCAAGAATAACTGTTAAACTGAGCATCACAAACAAATTCTTTCATTTTGGGTTCCATGTGTTATTTTAATGAAAACATTTCTACTATTTCAACTTTAAGAGATAAAAAATATGCATAGCAGTCTTGTGCTCTTCTAACAAAGTACTTAACAGTATTTTTAAGAATATCATTGTTGAGCAGAGTACATAGAGAAAAAGTGTATATTTTAAATTAATTATATGTATTACAACCACTTTTCCAATAATTCTGTAAATGCCTTCAAAATATTGACATTTATGCTGGTGTTTCCTGCAGTTGTATAAAGCAGAGAAATCATAATCTAGTCATTGCTAAATAATAAAAGACGGGAATGGAAAGAAAATAAGAACTGTACTAGAAAAAGTCAGAGAAAGGTGGGGGAAACAATCCTGTGCACTAGGAAGTTGCTTCACTTGCAAGAAAAATGAAACAGTGAACAGAAAAAGGAAACTTTAGTCTGACCTCATGCTTATATAAAACGTTTTCATTTAAATGGATTTATTATAGTATAAGAGTTGTGTTAATGAATCACAGAACCACAAAAATCTTGAGGTTGGAAGGAACCTTAAATTCCATCTCATTCTACCCCCTGCTATGGGGTCGCTACCAGGTCGCTCAGGGCTCCATCCAGCCTGGCCTTCCACACTTCCAGGGATGAGGCAGTCACAGCTTCTCTGGGCAACCCGTGCCATCATGCTCACTGTAAAGAATTTCTTCCGTATGTGTAACCTGAATTTTCCCTCTTTCAGTTTGAACTCATTACTCCTTGCCCTGTCACTACGTTTTCTGATGAAGAGTCCCTCTCCTGCCTCCCTTCAGATACTGGAAAGCTGCTGTAAGTTGTCCATGCAACCTTCTCTTTTCCAGGCTGAACAGCCCCAAATCTCTTAGCCTGTCTTCACAGGGGAGATGCTCCATCCCCCCATGAACTTGGTGTTCTCCTCTGGACTGACTCCAACAGGTCCCTGTCCTTGCTGTGCTGGGAGCCCAGAGCTGGATGCAGCCCTGTAGGTGGGGTCTCACCAAAGTCGGGCAGAGGGGCAGAATCCCCTCCCTGCCCTGCTGCCCACGGGGCTTTGGGTGCAGCCCAGCACAAGAGGGGGTTCCTGGGCTTCCAGCGCACATGGCCAGGACATATTAGTTTTTCATCAACCATTAGTATTAATAACATCCTACTGTCTATGCTTTAATTTAATTTCATACTGCCATTTCTTCACATTCCCCATGCTTATAGCTTTCCCAGCACTCTTGCCATATATTTAAATGTTATATCAAGACAACATTTCCATCGTTGTCTGACTAAATAGTAAAGCAGTCCTACTGAAATCAATGAACCTTTGTATATGACTAAAGCTATGATGTGCTGGGACACACAAAAAACTTTTCTGTTTTCAATGGGACAGTTTTGATTTTATTAAATGCATGTCATCATACCAGTAATATATACTGGACATACATGCATATATGTTATGCAGATTTTAAAAGAAATATTATGTGTGTTCTGTATACATTTTCTCCACATGAAAAATAAACTAAGAAGATTTTGCTGTGAAGAGCATCATGGCATCCTACTCCCTTGCTCTCCATTAAAATAGCTGTTAGAGAGTTTATTTATAAATGATCTTTCTTCATTTTGTTGCCCTCTAACAAAATATAGCTGACATTGCTTTTCTGATTACCAAAAAATTCCCAAAACTTGTGATACTTGTTATAGTTATTATTATAAACCGTGGTAATGCATTTTTAAGATGTCATTGGAAACTACTCAGATATACTATTGTCAGGATGAGTAATTTTCCTTGATTCATAAATTTAAAGGGCCATTACACCACCTGTATATTTAAAAAAAACCTCTCCCAGGTTATTATTATAAAATAATAACATAAAAGGTTTTGAAGGTCACCGTGTGACTCATCTCCTGCTTTAGGTGGGATTCTATCCATTTCACCTGTACAGACAGGCAAAAGGAGCCACTGTGACTTCTTTCACTTTAAAACAGCGCCTCACCCTCACATGGCTTTTTTGTTAGCCGGAATATCCAAATGTTTGTTCCGTGATTACTTCCATCCCGGGGGGGATTGCCTGAGGAAAACGCACCAACAGAGACAACGCTCTTCTCTGAGAAATTAAACCTTTTCCTAAAGAAAAGTTTATTCTGTTGCAACAAATGTCCTTGAGCTTATGAAGATGTCCCAGCTTAAAAATAAACAAATAAATGAACAAAATGGGGAGAAGAGCTGCTGGATTCAGCACAACACAGCCCCCGGGATGCGCTGGGGCATTGCTGGGGCGGTAGAGGAGAGGGATGCTCCCGGAACCGCTGCCCGCCACGGCTCCCCGCTCTAGGGCGAGCGGCCAGGGTACATCCCCGCTCCAGCCCCGGCTCCTGCGTTCGGAGCGGGGAGACGCCTCCTCGGACGCGTTAGAAGTTTGGGGCGGCGCCGGGCTCGGAGAAGGCAGAGCACGGCGAGTTACTGTAACAGCTCCGCGGGCGCTGAGCCCCCGGCCCGACGGGCACCGCCCCGCGCCGCCTCCACGGGAAGATGGCGAGCCGCGGTCTGCGCTTGCTGCTCCTCGTCTACGTGGGTATCCTGAGCTGTAAGTGGTCGCGTAACTGTCCCGCGGGGCTATCGCGAACCGCCGCCTCAGGGAGCTCCCCGGGCCCGACCCGCTTTGGCGCTGGGCTGTGGGGGGACGGTGTCCGCGAAATCTCTATGTTTATGTTGAGGGGGATGGCTCCTGGAGGTGTCGTTTCCCCTCCCTCATTCCGGAGCGAGAGGAGCCAAGTCGCGTCTCCAAGAGCGAAACGCAAACGAGCGCGTCCCCCGCCACAGCCGCGGGGGAGTGCGCTGATTCTTTCCATGTGTTTCTCGTTTTCGTGCAGATATAACCTGTTTAAGGCCGGCCTGGTTGAGTGCAAGTCAGCGGCTGTCTGCCGCCGTGCAAACTTTAGGATGCGGGCTGCATAGTTTGTTTTTCTGATGGCCTTTACAAGGTGAATGAACAAGGGGTGGGGGTGCGTTTTCTGTTGCCAGCACTGGATACTGCATCTTCGGAACAGACTTGAGTTTCAATATTCGAGTATTTTTATGGTCCTAACTCCTTGAAAACAGAAGGGTAAGGTTAGAATAAGTTGGATAAAGATTCCCCAGCCAGAAAGCATGCCTAAATAATAGGAAAAAGCAGGTCGTGGGGCCACATGTCTGCAGAGAAGCACTGAATTAACACAGAGTTGGTAGTGCCAGTCGTGATAAGGCTGTCACTTCCAGATCACATCTTACATTGCTCCTGCTTCTTGTGTCTTACTGATGTTTTGGGGAAAGGGCTGTACGTGAAAACAGTGTTTTGAAAAGACTTACATAGCAGTCTTGCAATGAAATGACCACCGAAGACCAGCCCAGGATGGGTTCTCAATCTACTTTAGATGTGGAACATCTATGGTACTGATGCTGGGTATATTTTGAGGTTTACCTTTCATTCCTTTTACCTAACAGAAAGCTCTGTGTGTGTATACTTCCTTTTTTTCCCCAGAGTCATGCAGTGAAGAGACTTGAAGTTATGCATGTATGATAAGTCTTTGGCTTGGAAGTTTTTCTTTTCCTCACTTTTTTCTCCTACAAGACCTTACGGAAATGTTGGGCTGTTAAATGAACAGCTAGTGCAGAAAAATTCTCTTTCACATATTAATTAATAATAAACTTATTACTTCATTTTTTCTTAATTGCATGATATATCTGAGCAGGTGAAACTGCTGGATTTTTTTAATTTTTTTTTGGTTACAGGTTTCAGTGTGTTCAGGCTGCTCAGCCTTCTGGTTAGTTGTCTGTTGGCAGTGCTGGCTTTGACTGCTAAGGAAATGATAGAGGGTGCAATACTGTGCATCAAAGTCTGGTGTCTACGTTGTTATCATACTTGGAGGTTTCTTCTTGCTGGGCTTTTTTTTCTCTTCCTGTTCTAATTCCAAAGAAACACTAGGTGGAAAGCAAGTTTACAAGCAAGATGCTGATAAGAAGTCTTTTCATTAAGAAAGTGACTGTAGGTGTGTGGGTGTGCAAACGCCTATTGTTTGTGGGAGCCAGAGGAAACCCAGGCAGAAATCCAGGCAAGCAGAAGTCTGCTTCTGTGGCTGGAGTATGTTCGCATGAACAGTAAGACTGAGTAATTCTGGTGTCCAAGTCAGGCGTATGGGCTGAGCATTCTCTAATGTGGGACCCATGTGCTCTGGAGATAGTGGGGAATGGGCAGAAATTAATGAGGAAAAGGAAGTAGTGGTTGATACCTCACAAGCAGCATAGGGGTCAGCCTCTTCTCCCAGGCAACCAGCAACGTGGCAAGAGGGCACAGCCTCAGTCTGAGTCAGAGGAGGTTCAGGTTAAACATCAGGAAGAACATGGAAAATGTAAAGCATTGGAATGGGCTCTCAGGGAGGTGGTAGGGTCACCATCCCTGAAGTGTTCCAGAAACAACTGTTGTCAAGGTGTTGATTGGTCAAAGGTTGGACTCGATGATCTTAGAGGTCTTTTCCAGCCTAAATGTTTCTGCAATTGTGTGGTTATATTGTGGAGCAGGTGTAGAAAACTTTCTTGGTAGCTGAGCTGCAGAAATTAAAAGCTATGTAAGTTGGTTACAGGGCATCAGCATAGCCAAGGTAGATGAGATTTGGATTGCTTTTCATTGAGAACTTGGTAAGAAATATTCATGACCTGCAGAAATTGTAGTTTCTGTGAGCCAATCTTCCCTTCCACTTTTAATTTAGGGGAAAGTAAGGGAGATGGGCATCTTTAATCATGTTGTCTCTCAGCATAAGCTTCTGGAACTGACATCTGAAAGTTGTAAAAGATGCCACAGCATAAGACTTGTAAGCTCTGTTGGCAAGACAGAATATGTACAGAAATTATTGCTATTAACCATTATGGCTTCATGGGAGGAGATAGTATGTACTGACCAACTGGCCTTTCTGGGAAGCATCTAGGTGTGATTTTTCTTAATATTAGTGCACATTGAAATTAGACTTCAGCTGGTGATGCTGGAAGCAAATGCACAATGTGTGTGTGAGGACAATGCAGAGGCACTAAATAGCAGTCTTAACCTAAACATTTGATGGAGCTCACTGGGGTAGTTTGAGCAGTAAATAAGGTGATATTTTGTTTATTTTTTATTTTGGCTCAAGAAAACCCCACTCCTTATTCCTCAGAAATCTTCCACTCAGATACAGAAATTCTAGACCAAAGAAGCCTTTTGTTTGTGTCCCCCCAACCCTGACAAGAAATTACAAAGCATGGCTATATTGATGTAGGAATTGACAGTGAAAGTGTTTAAACTATGCTTTCTTGAGTATATGTGATACTATATAATTGAGACTATTGTCAACCATCAGTCTTTTCTTGAACCCTCTTTGATTGCTGGATTAGCTTGGTTAGAACTGATTTCTAAATTAGGCCATATTCAGGTGAGATGGGATTTCTTAAATTTGTAAGACTGCATATTACTCTGGTAATATCTGTTCAACATAATGCTATAAAGCAGACAGCCTGGTTTTGGAGGAGGAGTGGGGGAAGAGGCATCAACTGAATGTTCATTCTCTTGCTGGTTTAGGTGAGAAGCAGAATTTCTTTGCCAAAGGCTGCTCAAGGTTTAGAAACATGCACAGACACTTAGACACTCCAACTTAAGTTATAGGAGGAGAATAAACTGCTAATATATAAACAAACTAATTACGAAAAAACAGTGTTTGTTTCTAGGCTTCAGCCTAACATTTTTCATTTATGACTATGGTGAGACTGCACAAGAACCCAGATGCTTCTAAAACCAATACAAATTGACATGGTGGGAAAGACTACTTCTGTCTTTAAAAGGGATACATGCTTCTCTCTAGCTTATTTAATAACCTTTACAATTTCACCCTCTTGCTTAGATCCTCAGGGCTCAGAAGAAACTAGCTGTGAGTTAATGGCATGTCTCTCAGAAATCATGGCTTTTACTGCATTTCAGCAAGTCATGCTGTTTTTCTTACACCTGCGCATGCTGCTTAGGAGGGGCTCTGTATTCCTGAGAGGGCTTAGCTAGAAGCGTTGTCTCCCTCCTGGCTCTTTCCAGCAGAGAGGAGGCAGAGAGAGCTCTTCCTTGACTGGCCCCATGGTATCATTCTTCTAGGTTGCTGGCCCCACAGACTACTATTGGATGTGCAAAAGAGAAATTGAGGGTGGCTGTTTCCCCTCACTGTATACAGGAGACAAGAAACATGCCTGGAAATGTTACATCAAGACAGTTGCAATTCCTTGTTTCTTTTTTAAGATGGATGTATGCAAGAGGAGGACTTGCTTTTGTTATTGCTTCGCCTCTGAGGTCCTGTTTTCTAAGCTTTAAAGTTGCAACAATTCATTGTTCATGTTGTAGTATACATATGTCAGGTAATTGTGAATATCATAGGGCATCTGGCATTAATAATGAGAGTTAAAACTACCACTGTGATTAGCAGATCTAATTGGGCCTGGATGAGGTCTTCCCATTGGCTGTTTAGCTGAATTACACAAAGATATTTATGTGATTATTTCCTGTATTACACCTGTAATTCCTGCAACAGTCTGTTTTGGTAGCTACCAGGTTCTGTTTCAGAAACTGGCTGATGCCAGATCAAATGATTTGGTGAGAATACCGAACAAAGTGCTTGGTTTCACCTTTCATGACCTAGAGCTACCGAACTTGTCTGCGTCCACTGACTAACTCCAGATGTGATTTGGGGTGTGTGCAGACCTGTTTTTAAAGAACTGAACTAAAGACATTACAGCAGGCTCTTACGCTTCCTGCAAGGATATCCCAGGTGCTTTAGTTTCTTCTCAAGTGCTGGTGGTCACTAGGAAGAAGTCCTCTTGTGAAGTATGGGAGAATCTTCTTGTACATCTCATATTAAGAATATTCAGTTTCCTCATAAATTCACATGAGTAAATAATAGTAGTATTTCTTCACTGAAGATAGACAGTGACATGTATGTGAACCTCCTGCAGTAGCAGTAAGCAAGCTTTCTTTGTTTGAGGGGGAGTAGATGTGGTGGTGCTTTTAGAGAGCCAGGAACAACTAGTAATATAGTTCTGCAGTTGGGATGTAAAAGTTTCCATCTGGTATGATCTACTTAGAATCCATCAACATTCAAAATGTAATCTTTGTGTTGGAGCACTTCTGAAGACACTTGCTCCCTGCATATTGTGAACCCTTTTAGGATCACTTTTCTTAGAGTAAGGCTTACTGTCATACTTTCCCATAGAAATGCTAGAGGTGACTCCAGTGCAAGTGCTTATACAAAGGAAGGTTACTTAGAAATGTGCACACAGCCAGAAATGTCCACATTGCAATATAAATGTCTTGTATATTAAAGCAATTGAAATACAAGGTAGACATTTGTATTTGTCCTTGCAGATGGTTTGCCAGGGCCATATGGAATGGCTAAACTCCCTTGAAGTTCACTTGAAATTATATAACTATCAAGCAAAACAAAAATTGCATTAAATAGTGTCTTTCTGGATGTGTACAATGAGCTGACTTACTGCTGTTTTTTCTTGTTTTGCTGGGGTTTTTTCCTCCATCTTTGTGGAGTATTGCATATATGTGGGCAAAGAGATGGTTTTCTTACTGTCTAGTTCAGTGGCTAGTTCAGTACCATGGAGTGAGCACTTTTATGGAAACTGAGGGAAATGTGGAAGCTGTTTGTTTCAAGTCATTCATTCTATTTTGGATAGCTCACCTTCTCTCCTGCCACTCCCACCTCACTTTTGTTAAACTAACTTTGTTACAGTTTTACTTTCTGGCATGTCTTCTCCCATTCTCAGGACTTCTGAAAGAACCATCAGTTTTAGCAAAACATTTCTGCAGAAAAGCCTGTCATGTCTTCCTCAAAGCACTGTGATTGTGCTGTAATTCCACTTCAGGAAGCAAATATTATGGTGCATTGTAATCAAGACAAATTATTTGTTTCCTTCATCTAAATGCTGGGGTTTTTAAGAGAATGGAGTGTGTATTTCAAAGAATGAGACAGCAGATGAGGCTGGAGAAGCATTTGGATGATTGCCAGAGCTTGTGCTCACCTGTATTTCCAAAGTCACTTTTTTCCCCTGGAGGACTCCAATTAGTTATGTCACCTCTGTGCTCACAATATATCATCAAGCACTCAAGTGCTTACATAAGATTTCTTAAGCCAGGCAGAAAGTAAGCTTGGCAGCTGAACATCTGGTCCTGTTCACTTGTTGGTTTCTAACACGGTGGGAGGGGAAGGGACTTTTGGAGAAAGAAGGGGAAAATGGCAATTTCTGAACGAGACAAGTCATGTAACAGTTGTAGTTGTTGAACTACTAGTAAGTCTGTAAACCTTTCTGGTTAATAACAATTAAAGGAGGCATCCATTTTTTCCCAAAGATTATTTGCAGGGGAAAACATGAAAAAAAATCTGATAATGAACCTTTTTGAATGATTGCTTTTTAAAAGTTCAAAACTTAGCAGTTTTAGTAAGAGATGGAAAATAAAACTTTAATTGAAATAGCAATTTGATTCTGATTCTTTAAAAGGGTAGGAATGGTCAAATTTGCACTGGAAAGAACAGACCCTACAAGTATGAAGTTTCAATAGATATATTTCATAGCTTTTAGGTAGATTAACATCTTAAGGATTGAAAATGTTTTTGACCCCATCCATTCCACTGGATCAGATTCAAAGGGGAACAAAACATATCATTATCTGGATGGAAAAATGATGTATTACAGGGTTGTTTTGATACTAGATAATTTTAACAAAACAAGCTTTATTTGTTGTTCACGAACTTCTAATCTATTACTTGGAGGTAATGATGGAAAATTCATGAGAAATTACATTTGCTGAAGTTAACATAACATACAATGCAAAATGATTGTATCTCAGCCTGCAGAAAGTGCCCAGTATGAATTGGGAGACAATCTAGGGGTGTTACGCTAAGGACTTGTGTTAGAGTTAGACAAGCGTTTGTGCTTGGCATACTTGTAAAAATATGAGGAAAATATAGGCAGAAAACTGAGATTTGAATGCCTATTACGTGAGTCAGACAGCAGTTTGCCACTAGAATGTATAGACAGTACTTGTCTCTGGAGGCCCTGGCTCAAAACTGAAGCCTTCTAGTAGCTGACAAAAATGAGTAAAAAAATGTTGGAAGTTAGGATTTTTCCTTTTTTTTTTTCTTTCTCTGAAGGAATTTTCTTCCATTTGTTGCCTAAGAGATTATAACAATAATACTTATAAAAGATGTAGCTGAGAGGAGGAAAAGGAGGAAAGGTACAGTTGGCCACCCTCTTTGCTGGAGGGCTTTCTCTTGGGAAGTGCAGAGATACCGTGAAATTTTGGCTGGGGGGTGGGGGGGACAGGGTCACTGGATCTGGGCTCAGCTCCTTACTCTCTCGCTTTCGGGACCAGAGGAGAATGGTTGGGCTGGCGCTGCTGCAGGGAGAATTCACTGCCTCCATGGAGTTCTGTCCTTCACTGCTTCTTCTATTGTGGGTGAACCCTTTGCTCGTAAGAGCGGCTGTTATACTGGTACGTTTTCAGTACCCAACCTCACTGGAAAGGACCCTCACCATTGGGTGCATTAGGAGAAAACCCAGTGTGATATATGTTTTAGGTAAATTTGTGTATCAAATATGTTGTATGTTATAACCTAAAATCGTGTTGCAAGTTCTGAC
>VXBB01024035.1:1643-15906 GCA_013399915.1 Illadopsis cleaveri
GTGGCTCCAGTGTTCCCATTCCTTTCCATGTCCAAACCCTTAACTGCAGGTGTATGGTGGAGGCTTGGGGTCTGTTGCAGCAACACACCACGAAGCTAAACGTAGAAGAGCTGCTAAGGCACATGTATGAGATCTGTCAGGAGATGGGGCTCATGGAGGATTTGCTGAAGCTGCCCTTCACAGACACAGAAAAAGTGAGTTTGGAGAAGAAACAAAAAAGTCTTAACTGTCTCTTTGGCAAGAGAAGAGGCAGAATCGTAATGGATGTTTGCAATGTGTTATTTCTCACAGGAGTGTTTGGAGAAGTTTTTACAGACCAAATCAGGTGTTCAGAACCATGAATTCCTCTTAGTCCACCATCTGCAGCGTGCCAACTACATCCCAGCACTGCAGCTGAATCAGTCCATGAAGGCCACTCTGAGGGTAAGGGTAGATGTCCTGCTGTGTGTGCAGGTTTCTGTTGGTGTGACTGATCACTTTTGATAGTCCTCAAGAAAAGTCCTGCTTGGTCTTTTATACCATTACTTGAAAGACTAGGAATAAGTTCTTACATGTCAAGTTGCAGCTTAACATAAAGCTGGCTGAAATGATTTTACTACTGCTAACAGCCATGTGAAGTTAAAAATTAAATGTTGCAGACCGTGGTTGAGTCCACTGAAAGTTTGTTTGCATGTGAGGAAAAAACAGGTATCTTTTCTACCATCCCATCTTTTCATTCAGATACTCAGATCCTTTTGTTATATATGGTTTAGACTATGGAAGTGATTTGTGTCACATTTTTTTGTGGAATAAGAGTATGTTGTATGTCTTGTATCTAGCTTTTACTGAGAGCAGTCTGGATGTTGGACAGGTAAAATACATGTAGTGGGGTTTAGTTGTGATTTTGGGTTTTTTATTTTCTCAAATTACAGTGCAAGCTCTCTGATTCCAGTAGTTTCATGCTACCAATTTTATGACATAAATTCTAGCCTGTTTCTCAAAATATCCAGATTAAATTTTGTGTTATGTGAACTTCTCTTAGGGCATCTCTGATGTATGTGTTGTTTTTTGAAAGTGTATTTTTTCAGTAAATAAAAGGTAGTCTTGGAAGGTTTAAGTACTGTATATGAAAACTGTGTTCCAGACAGAAGGTGTGTATAGGTAGATTTTCTTAACTTGATTTAATTTCTTATCATTTTGTCCTACATAATTTACAGTTGCTCTGGTATTCAGTAATCTCAGACATCTGTATTTCCTGATAACCAGGGTAAAGCCTGCTCTTCCATAAGCCATTTAAAAATTGAAGGTGTTAAGAAGTATGTAAGAATAAGACTCTGCAAAGTGTCAGAGTCCTTCTAACTAGGAGTTTTATGTTCTACTTTTATTCCAGTCTTCCTTGCACTTATCCAAAACTACCAGGTGAAGTTGGTGTGTACTCCTGGGTGGAGCTTGGAACTGGTTGTGGCTCTGTGCAGTGGATTTGTTCTCCTGTATCTGTAGAACAAATTTAGGCCTTAGTTAGAAAGAGCAGAGATAGTGCTGTGCATTGAACTTCTGGTAAATTGTTAACTTCTTGCTTTACACATTTCCTTTGTCAGAATGATCGTGATCCTCACTTGAGAGAGAGAGCAGTTGCCAGAAATTCTCTGTTGGACCAATATTTCAAGATCCTTCCCACAGTTCAAAGGAAGCTGGCAGTGGAGAGAGCCAAGCCGTACCGTTTGCCTTCATCGGTCTTAAGAGAAGGTACTTTTAGAGAAGGGAAATACTGTGTGCAGCCGGCCAGCACTTGGGTTACACAAGGCTGATACTTCTTCCTCTTGCTTTTACAGTCCCAAGGCCAAAGCCATTATCAACAGCAACAAGGCAGGCTAATGCAGGAAATGTACACATAAGTACAAGTTTCATCAGTAAAGTACTGTCCAGACTTAAAGAAGCATGGCTAGGAAACAAGAAAACCAATTTCTCAGAATATAATAAGTAAGCAGCCTTTTCACAAAGTTTAGCCTTGTTCTATGTATTTGAGGGGAGAGAGAAAAAAGAGGAGAGAAATCTGTTTGAATTATGTTAATGTTGTGGTGGGAAGGTATACATGTGAATACAGCTTTGTTTTGCTTTTTTGCACATAAAATATATAACATTTGAGACACAATTCATCATAAGTTATATTTGGAGAAACCTTTTTTTTCTGCTATGGTGGTCTTAGGCAAATACATGTATTTACATTATGGGACGTGTGCTTATGATAGCTGAAACAAAAGCTTTGACTACCACCGAGCTGTTGGTGTACAGACTGACAGACAAACAGAAGTGCCTGTCACTTCACTGTGGGCCTAATATATCACCCCAGCAGTGAGGGTTCACCTGTATTTCTTGTTCATCCAGTGTTTTTGTTCTGCATCACCTGAGTTGGTCACAGCATGCTTTGTTTTCATTTCTTTCGTGATGTTCCTGGTTTCAATTGTGTGTTTTACCAGGTTGCTGGATTTGGTGGTTCGTCCTGTTCCCTCCCGCTCTGCGGCACAGGATGAGGGCCGGCAGTCCCCGTGCACGGCTTCCACTTCCTGTGTGGCATCATCCAGCCCCCTGAGATCAACCACCCATCGCTCCAGCTCCCTCAAGAGTCTGCCAAGAGCAGCAGAGTTGAATTTACTGGAAACTCCTCTTGTGGTCAAGGTTTGTATTTTAAAAAGTCAGTAGCAACCAACCAAACCAAAAGCTTGTGAGCTTTGTTTAAAATGAAACCCTGGGATTCAAACTGTGAGATATTTTTTGCATGCATGTGGTTATTGTATACACAGTCCTTTTTGAAGCAGTAAAATGGGAACAGAGGCAATGTTTCATTTTCAGTTAAGTGCAGTGGTCACCTTGTCCCACAGCTTAGAAAAATACATGTGTTTTTATCGCATGGAAGAAAGTAAGGTGAACCTGGACTTTTCAATCTATACTTAGCTGCTTAAAGATGAAATTTGTGACTTAACCATGTCAGTATTTAAGTGCTGAGTAGCTTTGTGTAGCTTGATAAGCATTTTTGCAACCAAGAACTGCAATGCTTCAGACCCTTAATCCAGTCACATTATGGATTAATGTCAGATTCAGTGATGTCTCTGCAGCAGTTTTGCTATTCAGTTGTTTTATATGCTGTTTCCAGTAACTGCCATCAAACTGTTACCATGCAAGGCAGTAACACCTGGCCCCTTGGTTCTGATCTTCTTGCCTTTGCCAACCTGAATGAAATCATTGCCATCTCCCTAAATTATAACCTTTTTCTTGTTATGAAATACCATCTATACTATTGAACTAGCTTCATCATTCTCCTTTCTAACTCTTTCAATACTGTAAAAACATTTCTGACCCCAGAAGATTGGAACACTGCTACAGGAAGATACGTAGGTATTTTTACAGCACTGTCCCTTCATCTTGTGTGCAGATTGATTAACTAGTGCAGAAATAAGCTGAGGCTGTTGCTCAGTTGAATGGCATCTGGAATACAGTAATTGAAAATGCTGCCATGTGGAGTAATGGTTGTGTGCCTTTTAAAAGAACAGCGTAGAAATTGCATAAAGTACTGAGATCGGTTATTTTTCAAATTTCCTAAAGAAACAAGAATATAGCATCTTGTTGTCTACAATGTTCTCTCCTTACTGTTGTCACAACTGAAGCTTTAAGCGTTGAGAACCCAACTTTACCCTGTCAGAGGCAGTGGGTCACTGGCTGTGGAGCAGTGCAGAGGGCACTGCAGTGTGATGGGTCACCGCTGGTTGTGTACATACGTTGTGTTGCAAAACTGCTCCTGGTCATGGGTGGTGGCAAATGGTCAGTTGTGAACAGAAATATCAGAAACAGAGCCTGTGAATTGTATACAGGGACTGTTCTGATCCCTGGGCCTCAAACACACAAGTTCGCAGCTGTAAGGTAGTACACAGTGTGTATGTATGTTTCACATTGAGGGGTGATTGGAAAGGAAAAGCAGCTTTTCAGTGTCTTCAGTTTCATCTAGCTCAGTGTGAAATTAGTCTGTTTGCTACTGAATAAAGCTTTAACAGAGACTTTTTAACTTCAGGTTGTTGAAGACAGTGCAGTGACAGCATAAACTTAAGAAGCAGCACCTAAACCACCATCATACAGTGAACTACATCCATAAAGTAATCTTCAGTATAGCTATGATACTATAAAGCATCAATTTGTATGTCATTTGCCTCAGAATAATAAAGATGAATGTGACGCAGCTGAGGGGGATAGAGACTTTTATGACCTTTATATATCTGAGTAATCTTCACAGATTACAGGTTTTTACAGGTTCTACTGATACAACAAAAAAAGCCTCTACACAGAAACAGAATTTAATGTATTCACATCCCTGAAAACCATGAAGGCTACCTTTCAAATATTCCTGTGACTCAAGGCTTCCATTGCCCACAAACCCAGAAATCAGAGAGCAGGACAAGACACTCTCATAATTCTTATGCTAACAGCAAAAAGCAGGCTCATCAACCACAGTATCAAGTAGTGTGAAACAGGCCAGTGCACCCAGAACCTGGATCACATCAGGTCAGAGTCCCAAAACAATCAACAGAATAAGCCTCCTTCTTTACAGAAGCAAAAGCACAATACAGTTCATAACTAACTTACCTGACTACAGAAACTACACATAGATCTGCACTAAGAATAATTATTAAATAAAGGAAAGATTAATTGAAGATGTTAATACAGTCATATACCAAACATACACGAGGAATAACTAGTAGCGTCATCTGCTAAGGCACTTTTCTTCCCAGGCTGCCTGCTTTACATAGTTGCAGAATGGAGCGAAGCGAGGCAGCAATGGTTACTCGTGAAGCAGATGCTATAGTGGGTCCACGAAATAGGAACCTGAACTTAGATGAATGAGATTAAAATTCCAGAATTAGTACCCAAGAAGTCACCAATTTAATATATCTGTGAATTAACACTCAATACCCACCCTTTAGGGGTTTGCTCACTATAGCAAATACTATTACAGCTTTTAACTCCAATTTTCTTCTGTTTCTACTGCAAACAATAGCACAGTGAAACTGTTTTATGATTAGGCTTTTGCAGCCAAATGAGTTTTATTAGAGTTAGACCCAGGAAAGGTGTTAGTTCATACAGTTATGTTTTGACTTCAGACTTCAGGCTTGCTAATAACAGAGAACTCAACACCACGCTTGTTGAGGCGATCAATCAGTTTTGTTTTGGAGAAGGCAGCTCCTGGAGAATATACACCACCCCTGAAGTGAAAATCAAAAAGGAAAAACATCAGTGGCACAGTGATTGAGGGATAGTTCTTTTGTGAAGCTAGAGATGTGCTTCCCTGACTAAGAACAAAAAAGCCATTTTGTCTGAGAAGAGAGTGGGTGAGGAATTTGGCAGGGTGGTTATAATCATAGGTTCATGTCTGCATCCTGCAAGCTCTTTAGGAACCACTCCATTAACTGAACATAAAGACACTGATGCAAAGGCCTGACTAAAAGCCTATGACTCCATCCTTTCAAACTGATCAGCTGGTGAAGAGCAAGTGGCTTTAGATCAGCCTGTGGTGAAGCATCTTCCTTGCACAGCCAGCTGGGTGAGGTAGGTGTATTTTCAAAGCAACATTTGCACACAGTAGCTGTAAGGGAGAGCAAGCTGCTCAGCATGGCAAAGGTTCTTACCGTTTAGGTAGAGAAGCTGTATCTTCCAGAAGAGACAGGCCTGCTTGAACCATTGCAATTGGTGTAGCAATATAGCCAGGCTCTGACAAAAAAAACCAAAGCAAAACAAAACCCCCCAATGAAATACAGTGTGTTGGAATGTAGAATGTAATCTTGCTCTTCCCTGCAGCATTCTGAATAATAATGTCTTCGGCAATGAAAGAGCCTTTCCCATTTAAGAACAGCTTTTTTAACCTAGTAATCAGAGCAAGTAGCTGGTGAAGTTTTTAAGATCTAATCCAGACAAATACTTAACGCTTCACATAATGGCCTCTAAACACACAACTGTTTAGAGGCTCTCTGACACAGCAAGAGCTTTCCCCATCCTGCTAAATTCAGAATTTTACCATGAAACTTGCGTTCTGCCACATCTCTAGTTATTTAAAGAAGCTATGCTACAGTAACTCCTTTCTGAATGTACATTCTTGCTCTCTCCAAACTACAGGTATCACCTCCCCTTCAAGGAATGATCTGAACAAAAGTATGTGATAGTTAGAAATTCTACTGCACTGGACCTGTTTAAGTTCACTCTCAGGGAACTAGAAATAAACAAAGCACTAAGTCCAGGCTGTAAAAACTAAAAATCTGTCCTTAAAGCCCTCTTCCTTCAATAGGTCTGCTCTGCAAAAATGAAAATTAGACCAGAGGAAAGAGAATGACATGAATGCAAGTGAACTGACTATTTCAAAAAGCAGGTCACAATGAATTCTAGTATCCAGGTGAATACACTGTAAAGGCTGTTGGCTTTGTTCATGCTGCAAGTGCTTCTCAAGGGTGAAAGGGACAGCAGTGCAATCATAAACGTATTTTAGAGCAGGAAATGCTAGGCAAGAACAGTCAGCTGCTACTAACACATACCTGGTCCTTTCACTTCAGTGCAGATCTTCACATTTGGTTTGCCTTTCTGGGGATCCTGTCCCTCACTGTAACCCTCACCAAAGAAAGTCATTGTAAAAGAGGTTCCATCCATCTGTAGTGGACAAGACAAGCATGGTCACCAAAAGAGAAACTGATTGCTACCAGGAAAGCACAACTAGTAAATACAAATATCCAAATTCTATATACAGAATCCTGCCAAATACTAGAATCCATTTAAGCATGAGAGGAGTTATTTTGAATTACTGCTTAAAAGGCATAATCTAAATTTTTAATTGCTTCCACTGTCCTTGTACTAAAGTCTGTTCTCTCACCACCTTCAGTCCTGGGTTTTTGCTAATCAGTCTCCCTTGGTCATCACCTTTGATAGAGTGCTCTGAGCCATCCAGGGGAATACATCAGGCCCAGCAACCTTATCCATTTATTCCTCATAGGAGTTACACATACTTTGATGTCTAAGAGCACAAGGCATGATTATTTAAATACCCAGTAACTATGTGAACAGGCACACACAGCATGCATTTGGGCCTAGGGGGGAAGCTGTATGAGGAGTGGCTGAAGTCACTTGGTCTGTTCAGCCTGGAGGAGACTGAGGGAAACCTCATGGCAGTTACACCTTCCTTGTGAGAGGAAGAGGAGGGGCAGGCACTGATCTCTCTTCTGTGGTACCCAGTGACAGGACCCAAGAAAATAGCCTGAAGTTGTGCCAGGGCAGGTTTAGGATGGATATCAGGAAAAGGTTCTTCACCCAGAGGGTGGTTGGGCACTGGAACAGGCTCCCCAGGAAAGTGGTCACAGCACCAGCTTGACAGAGCTCAAGAAGTGTTTGGATAATGCACTGAGGCACATGATGTGAGTCTTGGGTTGTCCTGTGCAGGGTCAGGAGTTGGGATTTGATGATCCTTGTGGGTCCCTTTTAACTCAGAATATTCTGTGATTGATTTAGAAATTATTTCTTTGAGGCTAAGCAGTTGACTCTAAATTAATAATCCACCATTACTGTAACAAATGTATTCTATAACTGTGGTAGAAAACAGTCAGTTACCTGCTTCTGGGTTGGTCCTTCCTTTGTGAAGTATCCACCAGAGAAAAATTTTGGGTACTGTATGAATAGAGAAGAGAAAAAAAGAAGAAAAAGACAAAGAAAGACGAACAGTAAATTAGAGGGAGAAAAAAGGTATCTCCAAACACTAAATCATTTTGTGTTTTGAACACTTACTTTTGTCAGAAGTTTTCTTCCAAAGTTAAACTTCACCAGAAGAAGAAATAACATGCCCATAAACATCAGCTTGAGAACAGTGCCAAGACCACCTAAAGTCACGTAAGCGCCGTACTGGACCTGAAGCAAGAATGTATTTTCAGTGATAGGATTTACATTAATATTTTCCATCAATTGATTTTTATAAATCAATCTACCCCCTAAGAAAGATGCAGTTGTTTCATACAACATGCATCAGTTTAAACAGGGCCTTAAGCAATTGTCTTAGTTCTAAGGAACTGTTTGAAGAATCCTTCACTTTATCATCTATTCTCGGAAGACAATGTAACTGCAGAGTGAAGAGGGAGCATACATGGTAAACAAGAACAGAAAACTTTACAGAAAGATGTGTTTTGGTATCCAATTTCAGCCTTCTCTCCTAGACCTTCCTTTTCTCCTCTTTGTGCTTTTCTTAAAGAGAAACTGAAATAGCAATGGCAAGCCTTTTTGTAGCTTCCAAGTGTATTTTTAAAGCACCATCTCACCCTCATTGCTTAACTGATGCCTGTGATTTCTGCACAGCAGTTACACAGATTGTTGGTGCTCATCTGCTCTCAGGAAACCACGGAAAACAAAAATTAATCATCTTTTCCGCCACCATTACTTCACACTGCCTTTACTCTGCACACTGGAGACCCAAGAATCAAAGAAATCTTAAGATATAAATGAGCAGCATATGAATTCTTTATCAGAATATTTACTACACTACACTGAGCTGCTATAGCTACCACAGACTACAATTATCATGCTTTTAGAAGCTCTGCTGATACAAGAAAAGTCTCAGCACAGAAACAGAATTTAATATATTTATCATGAAGGCTACTTTTCAAATATTTCTGAGACTCAAGGTTTCCACTCCCTACAAACACATACCCAGAAATCAGACAGCAGGAGAACCCAACAAGACAATCTCCTATCATGCTACCAGCCAAAGGCAGGCTCATCAGCCAAGTCTCAAGCAGCATGAAACCGGCCAGTGCACCCAGGAGACAGTGTGCAAATCACAGTAACTTACAGGTGTTTGCTGCAACTCGGTGTGCAAATAACGCTGAGTCCTTCTCACAACAGAACCATCAGATCCCATGAATGTAATGCAGTACTCCTTAAATTCTGGACTGTAGAACAAAAATCCTCTGCAAATGAAAAAAAATTAACTCAGAAAATAAATGTTCCAATATTCACACAACCTGAAAGAAATTGACTATAATGGCCTTACCATTACCAGTTTTCTCTCCAGAATTTTTGTAACATTATCTCTTTTCACTGGAAGCAAGCAATTCCAAATACATCCCTGGTTCACTCAAAATTCACTATCTATCACTATATGTAATTCACTATATGCACTATATCAAGGATGAATTTAGTAACCAATATAATAGTCTTTTCATTTTTTTCCCTCCATTCTACTAATCACTTCTGAATTCAAAAGTTTCCCATGCCATTAAAAGTCCTTTAGAATGCATTAACTTTGAGACCCAGTAAATGCCGGGACATGTCCTCTTTTCAATAAGATATGAACAAATCAGTAAAACTGAACCTATCTTCAGTTCTACCAGATGAACTACATACTAAATGCATCTTTTTAGTATTTAATCCTGTAGCAGTTGGTATCATAAATACTGGAACTGTTAGGAGACCACATACTCCACATCTTATGCTTATACCTTTTTTTA
This sequence comes from Illadopsis cleaveri, assembly GCA_013399915.1. Classification (NCBI taxonomy): domain Eukaryota; kingdom Metazoa; phylum Chordata; class Aves; order Passeriformes; family Timaliidae; genus Illadopsis; species Illadopsis cleaveri. Next base: position 11,141 of record VXBB01024035.1, read on the forward strand.
AGCTTTGCACCAACTACTGGAACAGGGGCATATCCAATCTGTTTGCGAAGCTTCTTCAGGTTGTCTTCATCTGCAAGGCCATAGACAGCTGACTTCCAGGTCCCATCGTGTACAGCAACACCCTTGTGACATACCACAAAACAATCATTAGTTCAGTATTCAAAGGTTTCATGGATTATTTTAGTAGTATTAGAATCACTACATGTATTACAATGATTACATATAAATCTTATGATGATAGTATATTGGCATGGTGTGGGTTGACCTTGGGGCTGGATGCCAGGTGCTCACCAAGACACTCTATAACTCTCCTTCTAGCTTAGAGAGGGAGGAGAAAATAAGATGGAAAAATCCCTCGTGTGTCAAGATCAAGGCAATTTACTGAAGTAAAAGCTGCACATGGAAGCAAAGATGTAGTAGTAAAATTGCCTCCCCACCCCCCCTACTCATCCCTTTCTCCTTTCCCTTAGCCTTTATTGCTGAGCAGAACTCACACAGAATGGAATATCCCTTTGGTCAGTTTGAAGCAGCTGTCCTGGCTTTGTCCCCTGCCAGCATCTTGCCCACCCCAGCCTATGGGGTGAGGGAGGAATGCTGCAGAGGTAGCCTTAGTGCTGTGCCAGCACTGCTCAGCAGTAGCCAGAACACTGCTGTGTTACTGACATGTCTGTGGCTGCCACACAAAGCACAGCACTGTGAGGGCTGCTGGAGGAAATGAACTCCAGATCAGCCAGACCTGACCTAGTCTCCACCCCTCATTCCCCATGATCTGCAACATGCTCAGGGCCCACAGAATTCAATACATACCTTAACTCTTCCAACCATCTCAGTGTAGTTAATTCTCATTATTGAGATCCCTTCTTACCAACACTTTAAACTTATGCTATATATTTAAATTTATGTCTTCATACCCAACATATAGATTTATACATTCCTATTAACTACTGTCCCCTGTTCCCTAACAGACAGATACTACTCTCCCATACCATGGGCTTCCTCCAATCCTCCAGATGTTTTTAAGAACAAAAATGATTTGTAAGGCAAGATGGGTGCCCATGCCAGGAGCAGTAGTGTGTGGTGTTGGTTACACCTGTAAGTTACCATCAAGACTGGCCTGGATCATTGCTGCATTGTTTTAACAACAACATTAGAATTATAACATATATTACACATTAATACAATTACTACCTACAGGTATTATCATTACATGCATGAAAGTACATTGAAACAACTCTCCTCCCACCAACAAACAAAAAATCCAAACAGCCTAACACCAGGATTATTGGCAATACACTGTGGACCTGTTACAGTTTCACTTGTGTAACAATCCTATGCACATCTCTGCAAAGGCAAAATAATTCTGGTAACAGCTTACCAGAGCAAAGTGTAGGTAGACAGCTCTGCAAGCAGACCTTACAAAACGGTGTTTGCTTAGGATACTTTTAGTAGCTCCTAAAGAATAAAGTTCTTAGACTCATCATCAAAGACCTGCCAGTTTGCTCCTTGGTCTGACTTAATGTAGCAACAGTTATTCTGACAGGCTGTGGTGATGTTATCACAAATACTCCTGAGTTTCAGGAAGCGAGAAACCAACTAACCTCAGGCCCAGATTTCACTGACAGGAAACTCTCAACAGCAGTCAAGGTGCCTGTAAGGAAGGGGAAAACATTACTTGGCACATGCAGGCATTATTCTGCAAAGCCAGAGAACGCTCTGGTAGACTCAAATGAGCAGGCCACTGACATTATCAGCTGAAAAAGCAGAGTTACATCTTCATCTCAAAGCAAAATAATGTAACATTAAGACACACAGCTATTTGAGTTAGCAAATACTACATTTCTTGTGTAAATTACTTCAATACAGGTCACTATTATTACCTCTATTCATTCTTTTTTTTTTTAATTTCTCTTATCTAGTTAATGAGATAATATTAAAAATCCATTGAAAAAAAAGGAAAGTATTATTGAGAGCCACATTTAGTTTTCCCCCACGTTTCAAAATAAAAGATGATGTAGGCTGTGAAAGTGAACATGAACTTAAAAATTTTGGTACACCCAAACTACAAAAAACCCTCCACCAAAACAAAACAACCCACAACCCCCCCAAAAACCCAGAACACACAAAATATCCCAAAATACTTAATTTTACATAGCTTAAAGTAGTGTTTTGCAAAGAATGCTTAGTTTGATGAACAATAGAACAACAGAATGCCTCCAAATTCTGATTTGTTTTGCTTTGCTTAGTTCCTTCTGAGATTGGAAAACTGTATTTGTATAGATAAATTTCAATATAGCAAGAAACTGGATAGACAGGGGTAATGCCATAAAGTCAAAACAGGAAGAGATAAAAGACATCTTTATTCAAAACAGGTATCAAACATCAAATGACAACCTCATGAACATCCAGATACATTTCCATGCCTTGTTTCTCCTCCAGTCAGATCTGAATTGAGGTTTCTTCAACTGGATGCTGACTCCAATGTAAACTAATCCCATTTAGCAGCCTTTTTAACAGTCCACAAAAGCAAAACATTTGGATGCTCTTATGGGCCCTCCCAAATGAAAGTCAGACCTGATGAACAGAGTAGCCTAATCTGTGATCAGGATCAAGTACTATTTACATAGAATTAAACCTTCTCACGTATTTTCTTAAATATACTTCTCTTCCAGTTACCCTCTAGCTGCTATTAAAGGTAAAAGGCACTGTATGGCACTGTCCTGCTACTTACACTCACACAACAGCTTCTCAGACTGTCCAGCTGATAAAGGAAACCTGGGAAACCTGATTACCCCCCCAATTTGTGGACCCCTTCCCCCTGTCTCTTCCCTACAAGATTCTCACTGCACAAGAGGCAGAGTGCTGAGGCTGCCTAGGGACATCCACACCTTGGCTGAGCAGCCTGCTGCTCACAGCTGAACAGTCTGTCCTGTCAGATTCACAGAATATTCTGAGGTGGAGGGGACCCACGAGCATTACTGAGTCCAGCCCTGATAAGTGCATGGCCCACATGGGGATGGAACCCACAACCTTGGTGTTGTTAGCACCATGCTCTGAACAACTGAGCTCATCACAGGGCCCTCTCAGTGAGCAACATGACCATGAATCCCTCCTCTACCCAATGACCAATGGGAACATGACTTTGAATTTCTCTCTACCACATTTGGTTGAAACTGGTCACCTGGTAAAGGCAGGCAAAAAGAGACACTGAAAACTGAGACACAAAGGACCACTGCTGCTTTAGGAAACCAGATGAGCTTTTTAGGAAACCAGCATTGCTTTTTCACCATAAAAATTCATTTATTCTAGTCACCTTTCAACTTTTCTTTGGTGTACAGCACTCCCATATCTGCTGGTATGGAGTCAAAGCCACAGCTTCCAACGACATATACTCCCTTTTCTGCAGCTTTTTCATTGTATTTCAGGTACATTCCTTCCAGAAACTGAAACACAGCCAAAACAAATATTTGAAGCTGAAACTCATTCTTGGCCATACCCAATATTAGCCATCAGCGCTTCACTGTCACATCATAGCACCCTCCATGCTTCAACCAAGTATCTTTGACAAATATATACAGTTCCTGGTCTGTAGTATGAAAGTTTCACAGCAGTGAAAAGAAAAGTACAAGATTCCTATTTACTCCTGTGTACAGAATCACAACAGAAGCTTGAAGCAGAATTCTGCAATTTGGTATTTCCACAGAGAACCAAAGAGGCTCCTGTCTTAAAAGCAAGAGAACTATACAACTAAGTATAGCATACTTTAAAATAATTACTGCATCTTAAAATTGTAGATCAGGAGGCAGAATTTGTCTTCATGTTCAGAAACATTAGCAGAAGCATGAAACATACTAAACACTCTTTTTGCAGAGCCTTGATATAAGGTGGTGGTTTTTTACTATCACATACCTGAGGTTCTCCACTAATGTCAATGCAGCTTGCACCATTTTCAACACAAGCTTCTACCACAGGTTCTCCAAAGAATCTGTACTATAGAAGGAAAGAACACCAGATGTAACAAAAGAAAACCCACACACCACAACTCACCCAGTGTGCTTTACTTAAAGTACATCTCTGCAATAAAAGTGAACCTGGTGGCTATCGATTTTTCTAAGTGGGGCTAAAATTCAACAGCACTTCTATTTCTTGGGGGTGTGGGGAGAAAAACCCCATAAACTTCACTGCTGATAATGGAGCTTGCTGCAGACTACTGCACCTGATTTCTCTCATAAAATCAGATCAGATTACCAAGACCAACTAAATACTGCCATTAATTTCACTTTACACTTTCTGCATTCTTATTATCAGTATATTCTCTACTTAAACACTGTGAATTTCAAAGACATGGTCATGAGCCAACTTCCACCTCGCACACTTTGATACTCTCAATGCACTGGAAATACTGCCACTGTGAGTTTTAAAAGGGCCAAGCACTTCTGGCAGCAAGCCTGTGGGCCCCTTTTCCATCTCCATGTTTAACCCTAGCACCACTGATATTTTGGCCCAAACCAAAACGCTGGGCCAAACTTTACCATCAGTATCTCAAGCTGCTTGTGAAAGACTGAAAACCAACCCCGCTGTATTTCAGTGCGGAGATCTGTCCGTGAAGCGCAGTGGGAAACCCTTGGGCCACTGCAGTACACAGCTGTACTTGGACCTCCGGGGTCGAGTTCCAAGAGCTGCGCTGTCCCTGCGCGGCCGCGGCAGCGCTCCGTGCCCCGGCCAGGCGCAGGCAGCCCGGCCGCCCGCAGCCGAGCGCGGCCCCGGAG
>VXBB01024035.1:16019-31652 GCA_013399915.1 Illadopsis cleaveri
GCTCGCCTTGCGGAGGTGAGCGGAGAGCTGCGGCCTCTCGGGGGGTTTCTCCGACCGTGAGGGAGTAGGACTGTGCCAGGGTACGGCCGAAGGCGCATGGAGCCCAGCGGCGTAAGCGACGTTTATAGCGAGGGGCCACCATAGAATCATAGAATGGTTTGGGTTGGAAGGGACCTGAAGATCATCTCGTTTCAACCCCATGGGCAAGGACGCTTTTTACTCGTCCAGGTTGCTCAAAGTCTCATCCAACGTGGCCTTGAACCCCTTCAGGGATGTGGCATCCACAACCCCTCTGAGCAACCTGTTCCAGAGCTTCACCTCTCTTACAGAGAAGGGTTTCTCCCTAATATCTGATCTAAACCTACACCCCTTCCATTTGCACCTATTCCCTCATTTCTTGCCACTATATGCTCTTGTAAATAGTCTTGCCCCAGGCTGCAATTAGGTCACGCTGAAGTCTTCACTTTTCCAGGCTGAACCATCCCAATCCTTGCCTCACAGGAGAGGTGCTCCATCCGTCTGATCAGCTTGTTGGCCCTCCTCTGGGTCACCATTGTTTGGTCCCAAAGCAGACATCTCTCCCATGATGAGCATAGCTCTTAGGAGCTGCTGCTGTAGGCCTTTCAGCACAGGTAATACAGGTGGTCAGAAGACTGTTACTAATAAAAAAGGAGAAAATTAATGACCTAGAAGTAAAACAAAACACTTCCCCCACAACTGCACCAAATATTCATGTTTTGCTCAACGACAGAAGCAGAATGTCACAAAATGTGAAGTTCTGTTGCAGCAGGGAGAACCTGTGGCACTGCAGACACCCTTCAGTGTGGAGCATCCATGACTGCATGGAGTGGTGAGTGTTTATCATGGCCAGGCTGCTCCCCTGAATCCCAGAGGCTTGTAGCAAGTCACACAAGAAGCAGCCTCGTGAATCCTGCTCACTGGCCCTTTTTCCCAGGGAGCACCTACCATATCTAAATTGTTCCCAACAGAAGCCTGTCTAACCTGTTTTAAAACCTCCAGTGATGGATGCTTTCACACCATTCCTCAGGCAGTCTCCTCCTGCATTTGTTATAAATATGGCTGGAGACAAGAAGCTAGATCTTCAGACCTTGTGGTTTTAGCCCCATACTATTTCTCCTGTTTTGTGAGGACATTGGCAAAAGATTTAATCCCTGAGGGGTATATAAAAAGATGCTGCAGAGCTGGAGGCTGCCATGCATCTCCTTAGTCTTTACTAAAAAGATTCCTTTGATTTTTTTCCTTACAAGCCACTTTGAACATACATTTCTCCTGTTCTTTTCTGAACTATCTTCAGCTGGTTTACATTTTTTTGGTAACATAATGTCCACTACTAGACCCCACATGCACCCTGTCAGTGCTAAATCGATTGAGAAGGTTATGTGATATGCTGGAATTTGCATCTGTTTCTACATGACTCAAACATTTGCCTTCTTTTTTTCTTTTGCAAGTGTCACATTGTTGCTGCACCTGCAGGTCATGATCTGTTCCACCTCAGAGGCTTTTTCAAATTACTGCTGCCTAGCCAGTCTTTCCCTATCTTAGATTTGTGCTGAAAGAGTAATGGCTTTTCTGAATATATGCTAAACATCTCATCTCCAAGGCAGCAGATCCTCTCCTCCAAGCATCAGTATCAACTCCTTGAGTAGTGCTGAAGCAGTTGTTTGTGGGCCTACACCATCAGCTGTGTCAGTGAAACAACTCAGTCTAACAAAAAACAAAGAGTGGGGGAGGGAAGGACAAAGACTTTTTTGTGCTCCTTTTTAATTCAGATAATTTTGTTGATCTGATTTACAGAGCAACCCTGCAAAACCAGTTTCTTGTGTATGAGGTCACTGAACATCTCTTAGTCAAGCTGTCTCTACTAGCTTCTTCTCCTTCCTACACACCAGGATAATTTCCATCTGTGCTCACAATTCTGTGGAACTCTTCTGAGCTACTTTGCTCTTACACTCAAGTTTTCTCTTCTGCCACCAATTGTCAAAGCAAAGTCTTCGAGGCCACTGGTTTTGGTCTTCCATTCTCTTTTCTCTCTTGCAAAAGTTTTGAAAAAACATTGCAACAATAGATATTTTCCCCCTAGTTTGAAGTTAACAAATATAAATTTTTTTCAGACTTTTAAAATTATTCAGCGACAGGAAGCTGTAATAAGTCTGCAGATTTGCAGAAGGATCCTGACATAGCTTGCAGAGCTGGCTGGGATCCTGAGCCTGCTTTCTTCATCCTTTTCCTTCAGATGTTTCTCTCTCTTGCCCACTCTCCTTCTCCACATTATCTCTCAGAAAACAAGGCAATTTATAAATCTATGATTCTGACTCGACCATTTGTTAAGAATCAGGACTGCACAAGCCTCCTTGGACCATATGTATTTGATAAGACCTTCGTTGTGTAGTTAGGCAGAGGCTTGGCAAGCAGAAGCTTGCACGCAGTGCTGAGTGCCCTGTCTCCTCCTAATGACTGAAACATGACACCAAATTGGGCAGACCTACTCTGTTGATCAATCCACAACTCCCAAGATTTCACCTGCTCTTTCAATGTCAGTTTTGTTTCTTTAAAACACACTGCTGGAGCAAGATAACTCATGTAAATTGCAGCTTACACAAGAAAGAAATCAGGGTTTAAGAATTGCAGAAGGACAAGAAACAAGCAGAGGGCTGTCAAAACATGTGGCAAACCTAGGAGGGTTTTTTTTTTCCCCTTTTTGTTTGCATAAAATATCACTATGGTAGCTCCAAGTCATTTTTTCTTGGGAGAGCTCTGTTTGGCAAGTTGAAGAATTCTGTGTGCAGTTTCACTGCAACTCTCTGAATAAAAAGAGAACCAAATTCAAAGTCTCTAAACCAGTTTCCATTCCTGCCTTTGAACTAACATATAGGCAGGTAGGTTTCAAAATAGCAAAAGATCAAGGTGATGTCAAGGCTCTGATTTTAAATGGGAGACTTACAGCAGACTTGACTAAAGGCAAAGGTTAACCTGTCTCTGTACTTAATATCACCAATGCAGGATTGCAAAAATATTCTGTGGGAAAGCAGTGGGATGATTTACAGCTTTTCCCTGTCCAATAGGAAGACAAGAAATGTCAGATCTGCTGTCAAGTGCAGTTCTGCAAAGGAGGTTCCAACCTGAATCAGCTTCAGAAACTCACCAAATAAAAAGATACTGCTGTTTCTTTTAAATTTTTTTTTCTCAGATTTGAAGGTAGGGTTTTTTCCACATGTATCTGCATACAGATACTTCAGGATTTCAGTACTTTAAAGCCTCCTTTAGTTAGATGGATTCAGTCTAAAACAACTTTAACTACTATAAGTCCCTGCAGGTTTCTTTGGGATAGAAAAGCATTCAGGTGAAACACACAACACTCCCATGTGTGCTTTGCTGTATCTTTTCAAATTCCTGAAATTAAATGGACTTGTCTCCCTTTGCAAGCTTCTCCTGTTCCATCTGGAGCGTCTGACAGGATCTGAGGAATCTGTGTAAGCATTTATAAAAGCACCCATATGCCCCTTCATTTCATGGAGCAGTTGTTCTAATAAACTCCTTTATATCAACAATTATATATTTCTTGGACACCAATATTTGTGGTAAAATTTTTTATTCTAATTTATAACTTTAGGGCACTTTTTGTTTACTAAAGTGGAAATGCAGATGTTCTATTACTACTATTTTTAATTAAAATAATGCCAAGGTAGAAGAAAGAGTGCATTATCATAAAATTTACACAATGCTGTATGAAGACTTTTTTAAACACAATTGCCATGTACCACCAAGGATGAAGTAAGAGAGTTGAATTGCGTAATTGCAAAAGTTACTACAGAACATAAGAAAAATAGACCATAAGAGTAGGCAGAGGTGTTGGGAAATGAGGTTGATTAACAATGCATGGATAAATCACTGCAGCATATGAAGAGTTATGTGGGTGAGTATAAAAGCAATTTAGAAAAAGAAAAAGCAAAAAGGCAGGCGTCTCTGTACCTGCTACAGTTGCTACAGTTACTCACTACTTAAGACCATGAGAACAAGAGTTTCTGGAACAAAGCCCACAGTTTGAGTGCCATTTTATCCTTAATTTGTGCAGATTATTGCTTTATAATCAAGAGGCTATTGGCTCCAAAATGCCAACCCATACAGAATGTAAAAATTTCTAATAAACTGAACCAGCTAGACTGGGACAAAAAAGAGGAGCTCGAGCTAAAAAACTCTGGACAAGCCAACAGGCTTGCCACATATGACAGTTCAGTAATGTTTTATTTATTTTACTTTAATTTATTTTTAAAATTAAAATGTCATCTAATCTTAAAAAAAATAAAATAAAATCCCAGCCTTGAATCATAAGATCATTTAGGTTGGAGAAGACCTTTAGGGGTTCACTGAGTCCAAATGTAAGTCTAACATTGCCAAGTCCATCACTAAGCCATGTTCCTAAGCACCACATCTACACCTTTTATAAATATCTCCAGGGATGGTGACTCCCTGTAACCTGTTCCAATGCTTGGCCACTGTTTCCATGAAGAAATTTTTTCTAATATCCAATGTAAACCTTCCCTCCTGCAACTTGAAGCTGCTTCCTTTGATTCTGTCACCTGTTCCCTGGGAGAAGAAGCCAATCCCCACCTGGTTACACCCCACTTTCAGGCAGCTGTAGAGAGTGACAAGAGCCTGAGCCTTTTCTCCAGGCTAAATAGTCCCAATTCCCTCCCTAGTCATCATCAGACCTGTGCTCCAGACTCTTCCCCAGCTCCATTGCCCTTCTCTGGACACTCTCCAGCACCCCAGTGTCCTTGTGGTGAGGGGCCCAGAACTGGACAAAGCTCTCGAGGTGTGGCCTCACAGTGCCGAGTACAGGGGACAATCACTGCCCTGGTCCTGCTGGCCACACTATGGCTGATACAGGCCAGGATGCCATCAGCCTCCTTGGCCACCTGGGCACACACTGGCTCATGTTCAGGTCCTTTTCCATTGGGCAGCTTTCCAGACACTGTCCCCACCGCCTGGTACGCTGGATGGGGTTTTTGTGACTCAATTGTGGGATCATCTTAGTCTGTATGTATGCATACACATGTAATATGTATATTGTATACATATATATTTTCAAATATATATTTAGACAAGTAATAATATTACTTTAACAAAGTTATTTCTACCTATTTTGCTTATTTCTAAATTGGAGATTACAAAACAACAGATAGCAGCCTATAATACTTGCACATCCCATCCTTTTATTTTTTAATAACCTCTGTGCACATTTCCTTCCATTCTGTTGGGGGTTAGGTTTGTCCTTTCTTTTTCCTCTCTAAAGAATTTTTTCCCCATAAGTTACCAAGGAGACTAAATGTTGGGTACTTAACAGTACTTAACCGAAACAAAGAGGTGGCCAAACTCGGAGNCTGGGTTTTTGTAAAGCAAAGCCCTCAAGGTTCTTGGTATTGTTTTGTTATTAATGCTGTAAGGTTTTGTTTGTTTGTTTGTTGGTTTGTTTTTGTTTTGTTATACATAAGAACTGCTATTTCTATCCCCAAAAATCTTCGCCTGAAAGCCTCTAAGGGCGAATTTATAATTGGAGAGGAGGGGGCGTGGTTTACATTCTCCATTCCAAGGGAAGCTCCAGCTTTCCCTGACAGATACCTGTCTTCCCAAACCAAGACACATTCATACACAGCTCTAAACAATCTCTTGAGGAAAGGAAATGAAGACACCATTGACACATAGAAGTACAGCAGAGGTCAAAGCTTTTGATTTTCACTGGAGTTCAGGCTCTTCCTCCCATATTTACTGCAGTTACCACTTCTCACATTGGTGTGAAAAGACTGATAAATGTATACTTTTGTCAGTTCAGAGAGACCAAACAAGACAATGTAGAGGAAGAGCACATTTTCTCTGGTAACACTAAGTAATAACCAGTGCTGCATTCGAAGGCTCTAAAATAAAAGTGGCCACAGAGTAAATTAAGATTTAAGCATCCCAATGTCAGAATTCTCTTGCTGAGGGTTCTGCAGTACCTCACAGCTTAGTATTCATTTTGATGATAACAATTAAAGATTTGAAACTTCCTCCCATAGCTGCAGAAGAATAGTCTAAAGGCTGGTAAGAAATTAAAAGCGAAAATATTCAGAAAATGCAAGCTAATCTATACTAGAGAAGTTAAAACCTGGAATGCAGCTATGCTAAAAGAAACAAGGATAAATGTGTTCCCCAGAGGATGAATAATGTGGAAGACATTAGCAATGTAGAGCATCATATTGCATAGAAAGAAATAAACACCTGTCTTTATTTAAAACACTCATTCCAGTTCAGCCACCTGGTTACAAATTGAAGACAGTTGCATGAAAATCACCCAGGAAATAATGAATTATTCAGGAACAGGAATGGAGATATTTTCCAGGAAAAAAAAAATCCCAAGTTCAAGGTATGTAATATTAAGCTAAAAATAGCTACAGAGGCATGATAACACTTGGAAATGTCTGAGGATGTAACTTTTAGGGATGGAAGGTGAAGGACTTGGAGCACAAGAAGAGGTGCCGCCTGAGCAAACGTGGCTGACAGAGGGCACAACCCATTCCTCACAGCAAGGGAGGTGTCAATAGGAGAACAAATCCTATGATTTGGCAGGTGCCAATGGACAAGACATCTGAAACTGACTGTGTAATTTTGTGACAAAGCACCAGAATGTTAACTGTGAGGAAGTCTTATGCTGGAACAAGAGGAAGTGGATGGGTGGATAGATCCCCTGTTCTTTTCTGTCTGCAGTTTTCAGTGTTAGACTGAATTGTAAAATTCTCTAGCCACCTTTCCCTCAAGGATGTTGGGAATATAAAACCAGAGTCTAATAGTCCTTGAAATACTCCTTGCATTTTATTTAAGCAAGGTAATTATAAAGGGAAAATATCTGTATGCTCTAATTAGCTGAAACTGCTCACAGGCAAAAGCCTTCAGTTCCTTGATGTTATTCTCTGTCCTCTACTGACTTTAGCTGCCTACAGAACTCCTCAGGGGCCAGTTCAATGCCTGGTCCCACCCCCAGGTGCTTCTGTTCAGTGAATTTGAATGATCTGTCAGTGCTCATGCAGGGTATCCACAAGCACTTTTCTTCTCTCAGCTTAAATACTGTCTGTTCACAGATAAAGAAGGACTATCAGATTATCCAGTCTACACATTGGCAAAACCACCACTGCTCATTTTTTGTTTCATTTACAAATCACAGCTGAACTACACAGATATAACTGTTTGAAAAGCCTTGTAGCTATCTTTAAAGTGGTAATATATTCCATCCTTTGACCTCCAAATGCTTCTTTTTTCTCACTACTACCTTGAACTGCTCTGGTGGGAGGCCAGCTATCCACAGCACCTGTTTCCTTTTGGTTAAGGGTTGGGAAAGGTGGTCCTTCATAAAACTCTGATCTTCATCCCAGAAACTACAGCATCTCAGTGCACATCTCCCTTTCTCATTCTGCAAGCAGAGCACATAATTATTTCTTCTGTTCCTATAGCAGTTTTAAAACCTTTGTGTCATGATAACTTCTCTGGGAGCCACCCTCTCTCTCTGAAGTTGGTTGCAAATGAGTGGTCTGGGCTGCTTACAGAATTACTGGCAAAGGTATCAGCAAAAGCAAGATAAATATTTATCTTATAAATGTATATGTATCATATAAATTTGCAAAAGCACAATGAAGTTTGATGGCAAGGTTCACTCTACCACTGTTACTCAGATAAAGCAGACAAAAGATAATCAGATTAGAACCAATCTAGAATGATTTATTTGTTGACTGGGGATCCAAAAGTGTAAAGATGGAGAAGGGCAAGGGTGCCAAAGGGCAAAGGGGCCCCTTTTGTTGACTCATGAGGTTCAGAGTAGACCTCCTTGCCAAACTTAATGTCAGACTTGATCAATGGTTTATGTCCCAGGAATGTAGCACAACCTAATCATTGACTAATTTACCATTTGCAAAACGATCCAATAGGATTTGCTATAAGCACAACAATAACTTAATTATGGATCTAATTTAACTATGAATGTGGGCTGGGAACACTCGTAGTATGTTTGCTGTACCACATGAGAATCAATTCACATGTGCACACAAAGATACAAGGGAGTATGTACAAAGATATACCTGTGAAAAATTCCCCTGGAGTTCAGTGAAGCACTCACACCAGATGCCTTTGCATCTCTCAACAGCTGAGCCTTGAGCAGTGTAGGGGTATCAGCCCAGACCCTGTCGAGTTGCTGAGCTCTAGAGATGTCCCACTCAGAGGGAGATGTGCTGCAGCCCAGGGGATCTCAAAGGGTCTCACTTAGGGCCACTCTCTACAGGGTTGCAAGATGATTGACTCTGGTCATCAGTAAATTTCCACTGTGGCCACAATCCAGGCCAGTAGTTACTGGAATTTTCCTTGAGAAGTCTAATAATAATATTATTCCACTTAGGCTGTTACTCAGACAAAAATAAGTTTTCAAGGCTATTTGTTAGAAAACAGGAGCTCGTTAGGCAACAGAAGTTCCTGGGAGAAGAGTTTTTTCTGATAAGCTCAGAGGAAGCTGACTAACAATCGAGGCTGAAGCCTAAGGAGTGTCCCTAAGATCATGAAGAAGCCAGAGAGGGGTAAGGGGTCAGATCTTGCATCACCACAATGCTACATCCTCAGGAATTATCAGAAACTGAAGGGCAGGGAGTTCCTGATAAGGTGCGAGGAAATCGTGCAGTGGTGGAGCTTTTTTTTTCTCCCTCCTGTTCCTTTGAAAGAAAGTGGGAGAAAAGAGCACAGCATTCAGTTTTGTGCAGCTCTTTTTTTTCTGTGTGGATGTTTTGTGAGCAGAATTGCTGCAGAGTTTTGGGGGTGAGAGCAGAGTTTCAAATGGTGCTCTCAGCCACCATACCCTGATGAGGTATTCCTGTGCTGAAATAAGGGGGATGAGCAACACTTCAAAGCTGATCCCTCTGTGTTTCCCATGTAGTTACTGTTCAACAGCCCCCGACCTTGGCACAGCACAGCTGCAATTGAATTTAGGTCTGTCTATAGTATGGATAAAGGCAAGGTGTCTTCCATCTCCTCATAGCAATGATCATAACAGTTCCCTATTATCTGTAATGTTGCAATGGAGTGCATTTTTCAAAATCTTCTGCTCAAAAATACATCTCACCAAAGAGGTTTTCTGAGAATTGTCACAAGATTAACCAACTACTAAATTTTGTTCATTCTGTAGATAGCAGAAGTTTAACTTTCAGACCACTGCCTTGCCTCACTACTGAATTTAGTCCTAAATTGAGCAGACAGTGCATGGAGCATTTACTGTGAGGATGGAAAGAACAAAACCACAGAATGTAATGCAGAGACAGCAAATTCCCCTTGTTTTGTAGAACTGGCTGCTCAGCAGCATGAAGGGCCAGTAACTGAAATTTGAGAAATCCTAAAGAACTAAATGGTCCTACAATGTGAGGAATATCTGCAGTGCAGCACTTTTTGCCATGTTCTTGAGAGACCTGCATCGCACCAGATAACTGTGCAAGGCCTCTGTAGAGCCCTGCAATGGTTTGTGCCAGGACAGAGTCTTGATTACCAACACTGAGAAAATCCTCTCCCACTTCTGTGAATTCCTGGGTTATTCAAGGTGTTTAACCTGGACTGAGAACCAGTTATTTAATGTTTTACTTGAATAATAACTTCTTGTCATCTACTGAAGCTGGCTCAACTCATATGAAATAAGGAATTGACCTTATTAACCATTTTCACTATGACCTGAACCTTGATAGGATGATAAGGGTAAAAGCCCACTGTCTGATCTTCTCTGACCTCCTCCTGTAGCACCTCCCCTCTAGCAGAGTGCCTAAGACTGTCCTAAGTGTTTTGGATGAGTTTTCCAACTCATAACAGTATTTTAGTTTTCTCCAGCAAAAAATGGCTCCCCAGGTGTGCCAGACAAACTTTTTTACAGGTGTTTTTTAAATAAAAGTTCAGCTGGCATGGCACAGCAGGAGATCCCAAGTCTGCCATGTGCTGACTCTTGCCCAAACAAAAGCAAAGGCCTCCACGTGAGCAGCAACTGCATGACATGGGAAGGACTGTTTGATGGCAGATAATACCTGACAACATTGTTGAAGGTCTTTACTCCTTAATCACCTCTGGAGTAGCAGATAAACACTTTCCCAACAGCAGTTACATGAGTCAACAGCACCTTGCTGCCGTACAGAGTGCAGCCGACTGTTCCTCTCAGAACGCCTCCGGCAGCAGCACAAGTGGTGCCCAAATCTGCACTTGCAGCTCCCAGTGGTGGGGCAAGGAAAGATAAGGGCAAAGCATAAGGTAAAGCTCACTAGTGAAATCAATTGTGCTGTGGGTAGGTGAGTGGGTTAGTCTGGGGGCAGAGGGCAGAGGGCAAAGATTGGGCTCTGGCTGAGGTGTGTCACTCTAGCAGGAGGGTGTCTGAGGCAGGTGCAGGGGTTTGTAGGAGCAGGATGTGCAGCAGAAGGGTGTCAGTACACAGATCTGAGGTTCTAGTGAAGGGGAAGGAAAGCACTAGCAGGAAATAGGCAGGCAGGAAGTGAAATAAACCCCATTTTTATGGTTTCAAAAAAGGTATTCTGGTAATATTTACCAGTGCTAACAAACAAATTAAAATTTGAGATTTCCCTGCCAACTTCAGTGTTGATTTGCAAATTATCTGCAGTTGAAATCTCAGTGTACTTTTCAAAATGCAGGCTATGTAGCTGCCCACACGGGGTCTGTAAGTTAATCAGCTGGAGAGATTTACCAAGGAAACACACGACAAGTAACAGGGTGAGGTGTAATAGCTCCTTGCTAAGCTCAGAAATTGTGTCTGGGCTCCCTCTAGTGAGATGTGTTGGTTTTCTGCGCTCAGAGATAGCTACCGGCCACCGTATACCTATTGATTGAAAAGCTAAATTCAAACACAAATGCTTTCAAAACAAATAAACAGGCACAGGATCTTTGTTCCTGTATGGTAACAGTTCACATCACTTCTGCTTTACAAAGTTAAGTTCTTCCTTTCAGAAGTTTCTAGAAAAGCTCAAAAGACCAAATGCAGTTTTAATGGTGATAGAGACAGATTGGAACTAAACTGTTTCCAAACCACTCACAAAACAAAATCAGCAGGGTTGTATAAATTCCTACTGCAGGTAAGATAAATATTGTCTAAAACGTGGAAGGGAGTGCGGTAGAGGGTTTTGCCACAATGAATGCAAAACAGCTGTCAGAAATAAGGCTGGCATACAAATCACTTGATAGCTTATCAAATAAGCAAATGGGTGCATCACTAAATTTTTTAAAATTCAGACTGCTCAATTTTCTACATGACATATGAAGTCCAAGACACGGCCACTGTAAACCTAGAGAGGAGATTCTGGAATTAATTAAATCTGCCCAGGATTTGGCATCCTCCCACAATAACATCCCATTTGCAAAGTTTGGAAAATATTTGAAGTTCTTCAAATTTTACAGTAATTAAAAAAAAAAAATTCTCATGGAACATATATCTTGAGACATGTTTGTTTTTCCTAATGTCATCTCTCTACCTGCCAGTTTAATTATTTCCTCCTGGAATGAGGAATGGGAGAGACCTTTTTGTATGCAATGAGCTTAAGCTACAGAGGAATATGGAACCCCTTGTCTTGGTTATAATCTCTTGTCTAGAGACTACTGGCTGCTACAGCAAACTGTGGGCACCCACAATACTGTTTCCAGCTGCTGATAATCTCTGTCTTATCATTTTTGCTGTGCTCATGAGACTGCATTTTACTGCATCATTCAGCCACAACCACAGATTAGCTTCTGTTATATATATTCTTTCTTTTTCAAGGTTCCTGTTTCACAAAAAAAATATTATTTTCTCCTGGATATGTGCCACTAACAACCTTTTACAGTCCTACCCTCTTCTGGGTAAGACTCTCATAGTTCCCTCACAGTACCTGCCTTCACACTGCCCTGCCTCACCGAGAGCTCATTTCTGGAGTTCTCAAATCCAGATACACATTTAGGAGTGGGCAAGAGAGCAGCCATGAAGTTAATCAGAGCAGAATGAGAAGTGTTATCCCACCAGGATGAGTGAAAGCTGTGAAGTTAATTTGCCCCAGTGAGGAAGAGGATGAAGAACTGGAGCTTTGCATTTGGTGTTACCAGGCATTTCCCTGCCCACCACATCAGACTCATCAAAGGCTCATCAACTGGAGTTTTGTTTGCTTTTTTGCAAAAGATGTCAGAAGAAAGGGAAACACCTAAATGCTGTGGTACTAGAAACCACTGCACTGTCTCCACACACCTCCCAGGCTAGTTCACCATTTAATCACACACTAGACATTGAAATGGAATTTTTCAAAGCAATTGCTCTACCCTGTCCTACAAATTCAGCGGCACTTGAGGCTTCCCAAGAGAGTAACGGCCCCATTGACAGCTCTACCTGCTGCCTAATTCCAAAATGCAAAATTTCCTAGGTTTAGTTTAAGCTGAAATGACTAACACTGAATGCACACTTTACACAACAAAATATATAGTATGTGGAATGAAGGTAATTTGGAGCACCGTGATCAGCTTTCATATTAGAGGAAGAATAAAATGCTGAAACCATCTGGCCTGCGGCTATGAATACACCGAAGAGACATAAAACCGAGTTAATGGCAGCATGCCAAGGCCTTGTTAAGAAACAGCACATCACTAAAACAAAGCAAGTGCTGATGTAGCACCAGCAAAGGCTCATTAATGGGCCTGGAGACAGAGTGCTCTTATATTTCATTATGTGCTTAACAGCCATACCTGCCTCTGCAGAAGAAAGGTAATTTCTAATGAACACCTTCTCATGTCCTATAATGATTCTATACCAGTGGTAAATACTAAGAGCTCTTGGTTGTCCTGCTTACTCTGTTGGTTTTGTTTGTTGTTGGGGTTTTTTTTTTGTTGTTGTTGTTTGGTTGGTTTTTTTTTTTTTTCCCCCACACAACACCCTGGAATTTTATTCTATTTTTTAAATTACTAATCTTTAGTAGATGCATCAGATGAAGCAGAAACTGAAACAAGGACATTTTAGCTTAAAAATAACTACAGGCTATGGACACTAAAGTACTGTGTTCTGTGTGCTGGTATATAAGATATAAAGTTATTAGAGAGCATCTAAAGGAGGGCTGTGAAGATGATGATGGGCCCAGAGGGGAAGCCATGTGAGGAGTGGCTGAGGTCACTGGGTCTGTTCAGCCTGGAGGAGACTGAGGGGAGACCTCACTGCAGTTACACCTTCCTCATGAGGGGAAGAGGAGGGGCAGGCACTGATCTTTTCTCTCTGGTGACAGTGACAGGACCTGAGGGAAAGGTCTGAAGTTGTGTCAGGGAAGCTTTGGGTTGGATATTAGGAAAATCCAACCCCCTTCATCCAGAGGGTAGCTGGGCACTGGAACAGGCTCCCCAGGGAAGTGGTCACAGCACCAGCCTGAAAGAGTTCAAGAAGCTCTTGGACAATGCTCTGAAGCACATGGTGTGACTTTTGGGGTGTCTTGTGCAGGGCCAGGGGCTGGACTCGATGACCCTTGGGGCTCCCTTCCAGTTCGGAATGTTTCAGGGGCCTGTGCTCTGCCGGCCCGCGGCAGGAGCCGAGGAATCCGCCGGGCCCAGCAGGTGGCACCGCCCGCTCTCCTCCCGTCTGCAGGGCCAGCACCGCAGGGCGGGGGGTTCGATTTGGTGTGGGCAAGGAGGGATAGGAAAAACCCAGAGGAAGGCTAAGTGTGTAAAAGGTTCTGTTTTTGAAGCAGCAGCCTGCAAAGTGCTTGCTGCACAGAGGTCAACATTTGTTTTGAAATAAAAATTCGGATGCTTGTTTGGGTTTGAGGTTTCTGCTTAGCAGCATGCCCAGAGACTGTGACTAATTTGCTTCTTGTGGGAATTCTCAATAATCTCTTCTCTCAAATCATCAGGCCACACACTCCTTGTTTTCTTTCTCTTGCAGGGATCGTGGAAAAGTGTGAAGGGATGAAAGTGAAAATAATTTCTGCCAAAAGTAGGACTGGGGATGTACACACAACTGGCCTAAACACAAGGGACACTGATGTATCTGGGCTCTTACTTGAACAAGATTGTCCCTAGATTTCCTTCCTTCCTTCCTTNATAGAGGATGATGGGGGAAGGGGCCCTATCTTTCCGTCACATCCCGAGATCTTGCGAGCGCCTGTCCCTGTCTACCACACCTTCCTTCCTTCCTTCCTTCCTTCCTTCCTTCCTTCCTTCCTTCCTTCCTGTTTTTGGAAGCCATCAAGCTGTGCCCAGAGCTTACTCCTTCTGTCTCCATCCTCCACTTGTGTTCTCTTCTAATTTATGTCCTCTTTGCATTACCTCTGATGCATCTGAAAGTGGCAAATATGCAGACAGAACACACACCATATGACTTCACACTTACCTGCATTTTACTGACAGACAAGAAGGGAGAGGACATCTCCTCAGTTTTATGAGGCAACACGTTACCAAGAACTTGTTTTGATTGTGCCCAGATGTCTTCCAAAACCTGGAAGAACGTTTCTTGTGTGTAAATAACTAAGAAATCCTCCTTTGTGCATGGCATCTATCTTCCCCAGATCCTCCACGTGGAGGATCTTTCAAGGACTTTGGGGTTAGAGTTGGTTGCAAAACTTCTTAATAACCTCTTAATTTTTGCAATATCTGTTTTGCTGGAGAAGAGATTGATTTAACACTGGTCTATGGATATAAACAAGTACTATCTATGTGCACTGTGATAGACGATAAATATTGACCCTGAAAGACTTGAATACAGTCTAGTGAAATCAAAGCTTTTTATGTTTAAGTTATAGTTTCTAAGGCTTCAATCTTCTTCAAATATTTGTTTCTCCATAGCTACAAGGGACAAAAGTTTTAAATTAAAAAAATCAGGTTCTAGTAAGAATACACTAATTAGCTGTGACTACAAAAACAGTGTTGGACCTGGGATAAAACACAAAGGGTTGAAAACACAACACACAGAGGAAACAGAGGAAGCCTTTACCTCTGATTATCAATCTCCTAGAAACAACTGGTTGCATAAAATGTCTGAAATCTCAGTTAACATATTGTGTAATCACTTAGCATCAGGTAAGGATTCTAGACTGCATAGAGGATACCTCTAAACAAACCTTACAAATAAGACCCATGAGGAGTTTCTGTCTCATTCAAATCCAAAAACTGTGGCCGTAATGTTTTCGGTTATATTCCCTCCCATTCCCCTGGGCCGTTTTGCTTTCTCCCAGGCTGAGCTAACGTCACTGTTAAACGCAGCTGCATCTCTCTCTCACCCACATAATTCCCTATGGCAGCTGGGAACAGAAGGGCAAAGGACTCTGGTGGGTATGGAGTGCACAAAGGTCTCCACGGACTGTTTCTACAGTCTTAGAAGGGAGAACAGCAGAAACATTAATAGTGAACATGTTATTACAGACTTCACCTTTAATCACGGAACAGCTCCAGGAATGTTGTTCTGCAGATCCTGCCACCCTAAAAACCTCCTGGAGGCACTTTGGGAATTTGTCCAAGATTCCACCAAACTCCTGGCCAAGGAGCAATACCTTGGATCTGCAACCAAATCTAAAGCACAATTAAAAAAAAAAAAAAAAAAAAAAAAAAAAAAAAAGAGAAACTAAC
>VXBB01024035.1:31691-52088 GCA_013399915.1 Illadopsis cleaveri
ACTTACCTTAAGTCCACTGGAACTCATAATTACTAACAACTGCATTTTCCTTATGGACACCAGAGATTTATGTTGACTTGCATGTCCAGGAAATGAATCATTCATTGATGGAACTGGGACAAATTCCCATTCTAGGTGGAACCAAAAAAAGTCATAGCCATCACCCTCACAGCTGCAACCTCTTGTCCAAGGTCAATTGGATCCAGCTCCTCCCCAAAACCTGTTAGAAGTGGGACAAATTGCCAAAAAGCTTTGAGAGAACTGATTGCTCCTCTCAGGACTGCCAAAGTGAGAGCAAACAAGCAAGAATCAATCACCTAGAGGGGATGGCAAGAATCACCCAAATAACCTGCTTTTTAACCTGCTTTTCTGCCTTCTTCCACTTTTTAACAGGGTCACTCATTCTGCGCAGTGTACCAGAACCAATTACACAATGTGGGTTTCAAGCCTCTAATTACTGTGGCTGCTTCTGCCTCGACATTGCTGGAGGGAAACATCCGTGCAACCAAGCTGTGGTGTCCGTGACAACTACATCATGTGCCACACCGGTCAAATACTAGTCCATGACTAAATTTCAGTGTCACCCTTCCTGGCAGTAATTACACCTCACAATTAAAAAGGAATCATCGTCAAGGCTGCGTACAAATAAACTGTTTTCATATGAAACACGGAACTCAATAAGAAAAATATTGTAACATAAAATAATCAGTAGCATATATTTTTTAAAAGTTTCAAAGAATGAAGCTTTTGTGATAATGAATAGTCTAATTTTTTCATAACTGGAACTAGGTCAACAGCAAATTAAATTACCCAGCCAGCATGAAAAAGAAGAATTGCAGGAAAAGAAATACCTGCCATTAAAATAGATTTCCAGCCTCTCTTGTTAACCTGGAAGGAAAAAACCAGTAATTTCAAGATGCCAGTGTCATGAAAGGGAATTAGGCAGTGTCATGCTGCTTTCCCCCTTACGAAGTGCAGTGTTACAAGAACCAAAGAGATAAAATTTATACCAGGGTAATAAAACATAGAAACAACAGAAAAGTGATAGCAGCCAGTTGTAGGGTTCTTTCAGTATGTCATTTATTTAAAAAATATGAGATCGACAGCTTGAAATTAAATCACGGTGTCAAATCATAACAATGAGATTTTTCTCTTCTTTAGCATTAAAACAAAAAAATTCAAGAGTGTCTCAAAGCATTTTACTAGTTTTAAATACGTGTCAAATGTACTTGAAATCAAGTTCCTCTGTGGGACTCACTGCAGTGGTGAGAGGGAAACTGAGCCCTCTTGCACCCCAGCCATGGTGTGGCAAAGTATGGGGCAGACGTGCTGCTGGAGCCTGGGGAGCTGAGCTGCCCTTGCACTGCTGTTCTCTGTGGGTCACTACCACATTCTGGGGAGATGCAACAAGGCAGAGCAAGGTCTGCCTGTGTTTCCAGTGGCTCTTGTCTGGGGACATGCAGGCCTACACCAGAAGTGAACCAGGACCTGTGCACTGCCAAGCAGTATGACACATAATGTGCTTTAAACGCTAATTATAATAGCAATAAAATACTTGTCTCCAAGATTGAAAGGTCAATGACAAATCTGTACAAGAATATCTGTGTAACAGTGGTTGTGAGCATATAAAAATCTTGCTTTGTTCTAGCTAGAGATGCTGTTGCAAGATTATCAAACAGCTTTTTTCATTTTGCTGTGACTTTGTTTTGGAAGAAAATAGCCTAACACTCAGAAGTGTTCTGATTTTGATTGAGCTGAATATTTTAAAGCAATGCAGCTCTGTTGCTGCTTCTTTAAAGAACACTGTCTATTAAGATTGTAAAATCAATGCCTCAGATCCCAGAAATAAGACTGCTTGAACTTTGTGATTTGGGCTTTTGCTACCTATGTGTTATGATGTTGTCTTTAATTACATTAGCATATCCTGTTGTTTCAAGGATTCCTGTTCATGTAGTCACTAGGAAGCTGTTCAGTATTCTTTTTGTCTTCCTTACTCAATGAGTGGTTTCAGGTCTTAGTTAAAATGCCTCCTCCACATCAGGTTCTGCTTATGGAACTATTCACTTGAAGTGATGGATTAGCACTAATTTAACTACAGTGTTTGAAGGCTTTCTTGTAAATATTGAGGTATTTAAATACTGAGGCCCTAAAAGAGAGAAGACTCGATCTCTGCCAACAATTTTGCATAATTTGAGAGAGGGCTCTCAACAATGCACATTAAACTAGTGCAAGCTGGGCCAAGTACAAAGACCATGCATGGGTCATGTGCAGGTTTGAAGCAAATTTGAAGTTCAGCTGTAGTTACAACTGAAATTTGCTGTACACCCAAATGAAATTGTTCTTCTAAAGGAGGAAAACTCAGAAGGAAGCAAATAACTTATGATAATATGCATTGCTGGTGACACGTCCAGCATAGTCTATCAGTAATTTACTTTAAGAAAGCAGTGCTCCTCACAGTAACAGAAGCAGCAGCAGCAGCAGGAGTCTGAATTTTTTTTTGGGAGAATGAGATATTTGAGGTCAAGAGACAACGAGAAACAAGAAATAGCCTGAAGAAAGGACAATACAGTTATATTCCTCACTCCTCTGTCTCTCTCCAGTTTGAATAGATTGGCAGCAATGAGTATTCCATCACAAGGAAAATCCCATTCATACGACCTATTTTCATCTAATTACATGACCTACCCTTTCCCTTCCCCTCCTAAAGGTTTTTTTACCATTTACTCAAATGTGCCCTGGAAATCATGAGGTGCTGCAAAGCAGCACCTCAGTGAGATGTGCTGACATAAGTACCTCAGCTCACAAAGATCTAACAATGAATTTTAATAGGGGCTGATAGGATTATTCATCTAACATCTGTTTATGGTTTTCCTGAGTGACATAGGGATAGACAGCACTAAATGATGGATTCTCTGTATTTAATACTCCCAGCATCAACTGAAAAGAATAGGATATGCATGGGTCTGAAAAATGGGTCCACAGAAATGTAACAATTGCACCAAAAAATGGGTGCTACCTGCTGTGACCATAATCTTTTTCTATTTCAGTAAAAGATTATGATACCATCACTCTTCCCTGCCACCACTTGGGTACATATTTGGAAGAAAATGGGCAAAACCTCTACCTTCTGCACAAAAAATCTACAAGAAAGTGACTTACAAAAACGGAAAAAAAACCACAGAACCAACAAGATGCCCGAATTTCTCTGCAATCAAGGGCAATTTCCACAGCTAATACCTGTGACAGAAGGGTGCTTCTGGAGGCAGCTGCACTAGAGAATTTCTAGGTTGTGTTTGAACTGGAAGGTGTAACTTAATTTGGCTCATTTCTTCTTTTGTATCAGCCTCCCACATTATTTTCAAGATTTCCAGTGAATAACTTATGATGGGCAATTTCTCAGTGAACTTGAGAATCTAAATCACTAAATATATCTAAATCACTAAATCCCAACTAATCCTGTCACTACAGTGAGTCACACGTAGCAAAAAGCTTAATTGGTATAAATGTGAAAAGGATGGGAGACAGAGTTCCACATTGTCTTTCAAAGCTTTTAGTATTGACACTTTATAAAACAGCCTGGTTGTATTTTTATTTCTGCTTACACCCCCTCTCCTTTCCCCACCCTTTGCAGACCACCAGCAACATTAAGCCTATTAAAAGTTCTGCAGGTGGGAAGGACCAACAAGTCTGTGCACTGCAGATATCAGAGACTGAAATCCATCAAGTAACTGGCTTTACCTCTCACTCCCACAGGGAAATGCAGGGAGGCAGAAGCAGTTTTTATTTCTACAGGTATCTTAAAATAGCTGTAAAATCTCTCAGTATAGTCATTATGATGCTAAAACAACTCACAAAAAAACCCATAAAACTGAATGCAATTTATTAGCCTGATGGCACAGCACAAAAGCTGGCAGAAATAAAGTGTATCTCCCTATTTTTCCATACTTCTTTCCTATAGCATCTCTGAAACAGCTTTCATATTCACAGAAAATTCAAAAAAGAAAATGAATAATGAGAAGGGTTTTCTTCCCATCTTTTCTCAGATGCAGGGTTCATTGCAATCACTTGTGACAATGCAGGGTAACCATTTCTGTCAAAGCATGACTAGCAAGTTGCTGATATTGCTTAAAATGTTTTACTTCTGAAATTACCATGACTCCACTCACTCTAAGGATCATTAGAATGAGAACTGCCACAGGGAGCTTCAGAGAATTGTCCCTGTGCACTGAAACACAGGAGAATTAAGTGATGTGCTTAAGATCACATAGGAAATTTGTGGAAGAGCAGACAATTAAAGTAAACCCTCCCAAGTTCCAGGTTTGTGTTCTTATCACTTCACCAACTCTTCCTCCCAACTACTTCAAACTATGTCACAGCACAGCCTTTTTCAGCCACAGCCATTTCCTTCTCTGGCCATATAAAAAATATTACTGAGCCAATTAGTTAATAAGGATTTTGTCCAGAGACAGGGATGAAGATTTGCAGAAAATAAAATGGAAAAGAATATAAGGACTAGGAAAAAACAAAACAAACAAATAAACAAACCTGGAAAGACAGTAATTTTCTATTTAACAGTGCAGTTCAGTACAATAGCCAGAAAATAAAATTAAACTTGCCCTCTCTCTGATCTAGTGTGACCTGTTAAACCATATTTAAATTCATGATTGTGATGGTGAGTGTTCTGTGATGTAGGTGCCACAGAGCATGGCCTTTTTACCTTAAGAAACTTGTTCATATTTGAATGCTACTGAAATCACGAGGCACTCTCAGTAGCACTGCTTCCACTCAAAACTTTCTACAAGTCTTTTTAGGGTTTCCACAATGCTTTTGTTCAGGGATTCCAAAGTTTTTGATCCCTCATACTACACATATCTACTTAATGAATATCAGCAAGTTTAGTACCACCACAGGACACACTGTGCAGTCTCTTCTATGCTGGGCTGTAGGCAAAACAATTTCAGGCTCAGTCCTAAAGGACACTGCTTGATCTTCTGGGAGCAGAACATTTGATTCACAGTTTTGGGGTTTCATTACTGAAACTGCAGGTGTCTTTAAAGACGACTCTTGGCTGTTCTGTTAAGCTTTGAGAGACCTGGTCATCTCTGTGGTGAAAGGAGCAAAGGAAAGAATACTCGCCTCCCCGGCTGCTCTGTACTGAGAAATTTTAGCCGTGAAAGATCCCAGAGCAAATTGCAACAAAGTGCCAGACTGAGCTGGCAGTGTGGGTGGGCTGTGCAAGGCTTGCTAGGCATTGCAAAATCCAGCGAATTCCCTGAAAATATTGTTTCATCATCCTACTGCATGACTTGATAGGGATGGTTCCTTTTAATGGGGCTGTTTTATAATACATGAGTCACTTATTGCTAATGGCCATCTACTTTGCCTTTGTAGGTAAATCATGGGTTATTACCCAGTGAATTGACTCAGAAAAGTAATGCTCTATTTATAGAAAAATACAAGAGACAGTATGCACCAACCCCCCCCCAAAAAACATTGCGTAATTTACTTTGCCTTCAACCAAGGGCAAGCTTTCAGTAACACAAAAATTGAAATGAAAATAGGGTCATTAAAGTAATTTTTAGGGATGCCAAGAACATTTGAAATGATTTCCATCTTTCACATTTGCAGACAGTGATGACAACATCCACTCCATGGTCAAAACATTTCTTTGCCTCACAAGAACTTCATGTCTGCCGGGAGGCAGAATCTGGTGACTGCGGCTTCTTTCCACATGGCTTTGTTCCCTCCCTCTTGGCACAGGGATAGGTATTGTGTGAAGCCCAGCAGAGCTGTGAGATTGTGCCTTGATTAGGATTCTCAGCAGGGCCCCTTCTGCTCAGAATTGTTATTTTCCTGTACTTAACAGAGCATGAGTAGTAAGGGTTAGATGGTGAAACACAAAGTATCTGCAGACAGCCGGAGCCTCATTTTCTGATGATAGAAATTGCCATTATATTTGTTCCCACAAGTTTGTGGTCTGTTGATACCATTTGTTTTAATACATGTAAATAGCAACCAGCTACCATGGCTATGATGATATCAAGTACTAAAAATACGCTAAAAGGGCATTTGCAGTTTGTCCTGCATACTAAAAAGGAAATTCATCCCTTGAATAAAATTGATTCCTTAAGATCACCACAAAATTTATAAGAATAAAAATATATCTTTAAAGAAAGCCTTCAAAGCTGAGTGAAGTCAAAGAGACTACAAACAAAAGCGTACTCATTTATCTTCCTTAATCTGTGTTGTCCTAATGGAAACTGGAAACAGACAAAAGATCATAAAATGGGATTTATAAGCTCTGATCTTGCTCTTCTTCTTCCTGCTACACGACCTTGTACAAACCACTTGCTCCTAACGAGTCCTACAAAGAATTTAACAATATTTTAATCCTTTTCCTCTCTGATGTCATTAAACTATTGTGAGTCTTTTCTTCTGTTTCTGTAAAATCTGATGAAAAAACCTCGTCACTGATAGATATTATCAGAAGTATTTTTTATTCTTTCCAGTAAAAAATTACCATAGTTGATCTCAGGTGTTTGCTTCATTATTTCTGCATCCCTTTTGCCCATAGGATACTTCATCTTTACCTTTGTGTAACACTGAGAAGTTGTTCCCTCTTATTTATCAGTTTCTACATAAATCTTCAGATCTTTAAAAAGTCACTAGAAACCTCAGCATATTTTTTTGCTTTAGAACTCTTTTCAAACATACTCTTTTTTTATTATTTATGGTGGGTCTTTTGAAGCAACCTTGCTGGTTTCTGTGATGGAAGATACTGACATTTTGTCTTGCTGAAATTGACTGTATGGATCATTAGTGATTCAAATGTTCCACTCTCGTTTTTTCTGCAAGTCCTTTCCACAGTGCACTGAATTCAGCTGGCTCAGGAAAAGTAGTGTGAAAATATTCTTGCTACCCTGATAGCCTCAGAGACTATCTATCAATTTCATTAGGAATTCTGGCAGAAAAGTTGTACAAGCACGAAGATTCTCAGCATCATGTGGCAAGATGCATGTTCTCTCTGGCAAAAAGCATTAATTCCTATTTCTGGAATAGAAACAGAGGAATTGGCTTAATGCTGTATTTCTCTAATGAAAATATAAGAAAGAAAACTGATTAATGGTTCCTGGCTGGAAGTTAAAAAATAAGGAAAAAAACACCTCTGTTTTTAGGTGTAAGGTTTATGTGGAAGGAACATCTCACATTGCTCAGCTTCTAGTGCAGGTGTGCTTTCACCACTTCTGGTGCAGCCACTACCTTCTGGTGCAAGGCTGCCAGCTCAGGAGAACAGGATGAATCCTGGCCAGCTTACGGGGTGCACTGTTGGAAACACAGCCTGGGCACTGCTTCCAGGCATTGCAAACAGCAACTGTGGAATCTGCACGTTATGGCAAAACCAGTCAAGTTTTCTCATTGCAGTACTTGGCACATGGTGCTTTCTAAAAAACATTTAGCTCTCACTCTCCAAGTTGTTTTTGGTAACAGCTTTAAAGTTGATCAGTGTATGAAAGCACAATAGTGGGGCTTAAACTCATTTTCAGTGCCAGGCAATGAAATGGGACACGATCATTAACTGGCACTTGACAGAAGTGTTACTGGAAACTTCCCAGCAGCCTAACAAATGAGTGCTCCATCAGGGGCCCAACTTGGCTAAAAGATGACACTTTGCTAGACAGCTCCTTGGCACAAAGCAGAGGGAGAGAGCTGATGGATCTGATGGCATTGAAGATGGATTCAAAGTTGTTTTCAAGAAGAGCAGCTTAGTAATTTTAGATTAATGGAGGACTTTGGTAGTCCTAGTATCCTTTGGTAGACCTAGTATTGGTAGTCCTAGTATGTCCTAGTATTGGACATACCTTACTCTATATTTTCTATTTTAGCCTGTTTGCCATAATAAATAAAAAAAATAAAAAAATCCTGAGGATTGAAGGATGAACCCAAGTGTATGATTTTGGCCAAAATTCACTGGTACCAGTTCAGTAACAGCTGTCACAGAGCAACTGTAAAACAGCATGCATCTACTCCCCACCATCATTTTCTTCAAGAGATGACCACAATATTTGGACATTACTCAAATCAGTAAAACCTAGGCTCATCTTATGACAACATGAATTACCATGACGTTTTAATTCAAAGTAATACAAATCACAAATGATATAGAGGAGCCTTAGAACACCAAATTCTATAAAATTCATTTTTAAAAAAGGACTTTATAGTTAAATATTTTAGGTTTCTTTGGGTAGCTATTTTAGAGAAAAATATTTCAAGTATTTCATTAAGACACGTGGATGTCAGCAGGCAGTCCTTTCAACACCAGCTGTTTAAGAGCAGTACAAGAATCAGCCTGAGTCCTGCAATCACTGGTATACACTGGTGAGCCAGTGAGAGTCATCAAGAGTTTTTACTCCAAGAGTAGTTGTAATTGCTATTTTGGTTTGCCTGTGGCCTCATTGCTGATTTCTAAATCTTACTATTGAATTTCAGAGTGTAAGGTGATAGAGGAAAGGGATGCAGGATCCCTATTTTCATAGAAGAATTCGGGATCCCTGTCAGGAAAGAAACTGTGGACAAGAAAGTGAGAAAAATCAGGAGGACAGTGGTAGAAAATACTGTATAGCCTGGAGAAGAGATGATTTCTCTGAGGAGGTTACTAAGAAGAGCCCTCGCAGCAATGAGTATTGGGAGGATGAGAAACTACAAATTGAAAGAGAGCTTATACAGGGTATAAAGAAAAATCTTTTCACCCTGAGGACAGCCAGGCAGAGGAATATGCCCAGGGAGGTTGTGCAGTCTTCATCCTTGGAAGGAGGGTTTCAAGACCAGACTGGATAAAGCCCTGAGCAATTTGGTCTGATCTCAGTTGACGTTGCCTTAAGCAGAAGGTTGGACTAGAGACTTTCTGAGGTCCCTTCCTAACCCAATTCCCTTATGGTCCTGTGAATGATAGAACATGTGCTATTTCATACTGGGAAAGAAGTGGTAAAGTGGAAAGGAGACAGAAGGAATAAACACGTGTGGAAAAGTGTTGCAAAATGTAGCATTGATATACTCCTGTTCAGATCAGAGGCTAATATGTTGGATTGACTGGCAACTGTTTGTGTTTTTATTTATTTAATTGAGTTCAGAGAGCAGAATGTCTAGTGACCGCTATCCATGTCACCCACCAATTACCAGGAATTCTGAAACTCACCATCTGTCAATTTGCTTTCACAATGATGCGGTAAGACAACATTTTAGTACTTGAAACCCACCTGTCTGGTGGCACCACGCTCTGTGAGGAAGGTGGTGTTTTGTTTAACTATTGAAACAATGACAAATCACCTAAGAAAACTACACCAAAAACCACACCAAACCTTACACATTTTATCCTCACTTTCCATTCTGGTTTGTGCTTGATCATGAAATTCTTATTGGAGGTACTGTTCATTTACTTGAATTTTACAGAAAATCTCAGTCTTTCCAGACATTTAGAAATCACAGTATCCAAAAAGGTTCATGTATTTTCTTTGGGACAGTTTATTTTTAATTTTTTTGCTACAGTATGTAAATTACAAGCTTGCGTGACTTTCAAAGACAGTTATTTACTCCTTTTGCTAAAGGAAGCTTAAGATAAATTTGTTACAAATAACTTCAATTCCTTTCAGATATTCTTGGTTTTACATTACAGTACAAAGTAGGCAAACACTTTTCCTTAGGAGGGTAACATCCCTTTAGGTTTTTAAGTGGAACAGTACCCAGTCACACAACATCTGGACTTCCAATGTATTCTGTTTACTTGATAGTTCAAACTTGCCCTTTCCTACCAAGAACCCTAAACAAGAGTTTCCCTTTTTGTTACAATACTTCCTATTGCTTGTCACCAGGACTACTATGCCTTTTCCAGGTATGAAAGCAAAGATAATGGAAAAAAAATATTAAAACACAGCCTTGTGTCTAGATCACAAATTTCTGCTGGCATGTCTGGGCTGTGGAATGTCTGCTTCCTTACGCTGTCTTGAGAAGAAGCCTGTAGTATAGTGTGGCTACACTACAGCACAGTGTCTTTCTTGGTCTAGTCTGGGCTGTTTGGGGTGAGGGTGTTAATTATGTGGTCAGATTTTGTGCTAGCATAATGCTGAATCTACATAAAATGCCTTGTTGTTTTTTTCTTTATCACCAGAATCTCTTTGAAATAATTACGCTGAAAGAATAAACAGGAAGGTGGGGGTTTCTAGCAGAGTGCTGCAGGTGATTAAGTGGCACAACTTCTCTGATGATACACTAGCAGCCTGAAATTCAGTATTCAGTCATATTTTATGAGAAGTTTTTTGAACTACTGTCAAGTATGGAACCATTTCCTGAATTTTCCTACCAATTACAAATGTTTTCAACTCAGCACAGCATGGTCCCTCTATTGCCAAGCAGAACAGCCATAAAGACAGTGACAGGGAAGGGAACAGAATAAATAAAAAGTTATACACAAAAGGCTTTAAAATGCACCAAGTGTGTGTGTGAAGGGGAAGCCTTTTTCCACTGTTTTCTTCTTCCTGAAACAATCTTAGCTGTTGCTTGGTATTATTTTACCTCAAACACTCAGATGAGTAATAACTGTTCAAATCCATTAATTCTTTTTGCTTTGATTTACCTGTCTGTAAGATCCTAACCCCTCAGGTCACCCAGCTGGAAGCAATGTCACCAGTATTTCAAGGAGAGCAGAACACACAGGAGGGCCAACTTCAGGCCTACCTGCACACTCTTCAGAGTTTCAATGCAAAGCAAATTTTGTTCTGTTGGTAGCTGCAAGTTTGATAATGTACTACAGACCATGCAACGCATTTGCACTGACAGAATTGTCACACGAAGCAAGAATTTGCACCGTCAGCTTTTCATAAAAGAATGCCAACAGAAATTGGATCCAAATTTGAACCCTTGGTTGCAATTGAGGAGTGATCAGCTCAGATCAGGAGCTGGACACCCTGTGCATATGTGTCCCTTCTGCTCCCTCAAATCTTGAGAGACTTTGCAGGGGTGGTACCTTGGCATAGCTTGGGAAGGCTGAAGAGATGCTCCAAGTCACAAGTGTAGGGTATCTGAGTTACACAGGATGTCTGGCTGCTCACTTTTCAGTGGGTACGTGTTGGTGAAGTGCTGCCCAACCTCCTCATGGTCTTGTAGGCAGTTCTGCTGATACTCGTGAGTCTTTGCACCAGGAATATAGCACAAAGAGAACATACCAGGATTTGGACTATTGATTTGAAACTGAAATACTTATTAAAAATTGCTTTGACTTTAAATAGCTTTATAGTTTTAAATAAAATAATTGTTTTAAAATAGTTTTAATTAAATGAACCTAGAAGTTGTGGATCTTTGATATCCATGTCTGATATACTTTTGAATAAATAGATCTATAAATAGCTCTTGATCTTTTTGGTGATGAAGTGCACAAAAAGTTAAAAATATTTTTTTTAAGCTAAAATGAATGGTAGTCTCTTTAGGAATAAACTTAATATCCAGAAACACTCAATGCGAAGTTACAGAAACCCAAAATATACTCTAACTACATAGTCACTATAAATACATACTTTAACTGAAAGCATGCTTTTTAATTACTCTGTAAGTAAATTGCCAAAAAAGAAAATTAAGCTTATCTTCAAAAGAAAAACTAAATAAATAAACAAACAAACCCAGAATTCAAATAATAAACTGAACCAGCCAGTAACACTTTAAAATACAAAATGGTCTTTCCCTTTCTCCTTTAGAGTAGCCCAGCATTATGATACTCTTGAGGACAACAAACAATTTCCAAACTACCATTCTCAAGTTTCATTCTAAAAGCAAAAGTTTTCATTAATTTGGGCATGTGAAATTTGCTAGTTTAGTATAAAGCTGCACATGAGGCTCCCTAGGGTATAAATAAACTAAGTCTCCACAGTGAAAACCAAAAGAGAAATCATACATGCAGTTTATTCTAGAAAAAACATGATTTTAACTTTCACTTTAAAAACCCGTTGAGTGTAACAGTGCATTAGGAACAATCAAGCTCACTAGAGGGACAATTTGCTTGCAAATGTCAGAAAGCATGATCTTTAATGTTATAATTCTGAGCAGTATCTCAAAGATTTCACTTCATAGCATTTTACAAAATAATATCCTAAACCTGAACACACTGTATCATACAAGGTTAGTAAGCAGGAAATCACAGAGTGGAGTGAAGTTGACCCCTCAAAAATGCAGTTTCCTGAGGTGTAAAGGAATTGTTTCACACTCACACCGTCAGCAGGGCTGGACCATTTTGCTCTGTGCAAGAGCAGCTGCCACATCTTGACCAGAGCATGGCCCAAAGGCCATCTAAAGGTATCTAATTCTCACCTTCACTGTCCTGTCAGTGTTTCTCTCACCACCACATAGGGAGGGCTAAGCACCAAGTGATAGAAATATCCATTTAAAATGACTCTTTGTACTCATCTAAATTTGTTTGTAAAGCTGATAGAGAAAGAATAAATTTTACAATACAGGTCCCAGAACTGCAGGGCAAAGAAATGCAAATGTGCTTTATCAGCTGGAACACGTGCCCTGGAATGCTAACAGGCTGTGGACCTGCAGTGAACCTCTGAACCTCTTCTGCTGGATCAGTCCCACTTTACATAACTTCCACTCATTGACAGAGGCTGCAGCCACACGGTTCTGTGACCCTGGGCACTAATTTGGGACGAATAAGACATGAGCCCTAACTCCAATAAATATTCATAGACAAAGGCAAGGATCATTATTCCTCATTTATGGAGGAGAAACTGAGGCACAAAGTGATTACTCCAAGTCAGTGACATAGCTGGAGGAAAACCCAGTTAGGCCCACACCTGCTATCAGGTGCTTTAAAATGGGCCAAAGCCACTTCATTATTTAATATGAATAATTTACCAAATATCTTCTGTTTCTGTGTTTAGTGAGACCAGTGATTTCTTTTTTAACCTTCCATTTCTAAAACAACCCACATGATACTGAGAGTAAAGGTCCAAGAAATTTAGTGAAATCTGCCAGCAGATTTATCCCATTCATGATATTCACTGCAAGCTATAAGATACAGGGTCAGCCTAGTAATCACCAAATGAGGGCTCAGTGAATGCTGCTGCACTCTTCTCACTCCACCCAAATAATTACATGGCTCACCAGGAGAAATAAAATGGATAAAAACATTAAGACTTAGAAAAAAAATAATGTTTCCATAAAACAGAGACTTATTGCATGATAGCTGGAGGCAACACCTTTGCACAAACAGCTGTAAATTAAAGCTGTCCTTTTACTAAGCTTCCAGAGATTGCTTACACAATGTGTGGCAATGGGAGAAAATATAGAAGACAGTTAATTTTCTTCCTTCTTCTTCGCTTGCTCAAGTGGATGAAAAGCTACTTGCCTACTCTCAAAAGAATGAAGATAATAACTTTTTATGCTCCCATACCACACTGCTACAGTTGTGAACAGATGTGAACATTTTGCCACCTGATTGCTAAACTAAAATTTTCTTGATTTCTAAGTAAATGTGAAAGTATATCATCAAATACACATCATCTGCAGGTGGCAAGTGTTAGAGAACTTGAAATCACTGCTCTCTCCAGTAACCACTGGTGAGCTCCCAACGTGCTGTGTCCATTCCTTTCAGCTATGAGAAGGCAATCCAGTGTTTAAGTTCTTCCACACGCTGCAGTATCTGTGTATAATAGAAATCCATGTTGTCTGCAAATTCAGTACACACAGGGGATTCCATGTCACCAAAGGTGCAGTACAGTGCAGTTCCTCCAATGCTAAGGAAAACAGTTGCTATGCACAGCAGGATCAGCAAAATACAGGAGCCACCAGACACTTCATCTGTAAATAAGAGCAGAAAAGGTGAAATAAAGGTGCTGCACAAAGCAATACAAATGCATTTGAGAAAACCTGAGATAGGTTTTTATCATGAATAGGTCAGGAGGTAAACACAGTTAATAATGCCCACCCTGTCGAAGTGACCACAATACATTCAAGGAATTTTATGTTTCTCAGTCTTTTCAGAAACCTGAATAATTCTGTTGCTTCATTTCTGCAGTCTGTGCACCTGTCCTTGCTGAGATCACTTGTGGAGTCATTCCACGCTGAAGCAAAACACGCTTACCTGTGAGAATGCCCCACAACCAAAGCCGTCCTTCAGGCAGTAGTTGAAATGAAATAAAGGCTTTGAAACTAAAACAAATGGAAACATTTGTGCTTCATTTGTAATGACACTGACTGCACTACAATGAACTGCTTGTGATTACTCTCACATTTTGACTACAACACAAAACCTTCAGTGTAGGCTAATGGGAGGGGTTATTTTACATCTCAGTTATTCTCTGCTAATTCTTTGCATGCTTGTTTATTCCAGAGTAGGAGCAATGCAGAGGTTGAAGAGGTGCTGCTACATCCTCACAACCTCACTTGTCCTTGCTAATCTGTATGCATGAACATCTGCATCTTCTGTTAGACTGACATGGCTCTAAGAAAATTTCTGTACTCCCTTCACTCTACACCAGTGAAGTAACCTCCCCCCAGGGATGGGATAAGGTCTAAAAAAACATTCAAGTGATTTTTTTTGGTGTGTCTTTGAAATCAAATTTAAAGTAATAATAACAATATAAAACAACTTTCCTTTTGAATCACTAAATCCTTGGGGAAAAATCATAGAAAAAACTCTAATTGGAATTTTAAATAAAACATAAATACTTTTAAAATAATTTCAAGAAAAAGATGGGATAAGGTCTCTTCTTAGCATGTTTGAGACATGCTAACATGCTTTTAAGAACTCATTTATACCATTTAGTGGCTGGCATACACAGTAGATAGCACTTTCTGTATCATTAGCAATCAAAAGTATTTTTCTTAATATCTCTTCAATTTGAATAATAGAGACCCTAAACTCCAAAAAAAAGCATAACAGAATAACATACTGTGTTTCTCATGAGGCTATTTACCCCATCAAAAAGACAGCAAGGTGTAAAGCCAGATTTAATGACAGCTGGCAAATATGTATGGATGTTAAATTATAAAGCAAGGTTAAAATCTGACACCCGCCAATCCCATGGTCTACTAGAAAGGGTTGGAAATGTACCCATGGACAAAGCATAACAGACTTGTTTCTTTTGCATCCCTCTATCTGCACAGTAAATGGATTTAGGGAGAAAGCTTACACCTCCCACCTCTAAGCAATGAACATTAATGAAAGGACTTCAATTATCTGTCACTTGTAAATCATTCAGCCAGAGGAAAAAAGCAGTGAGTTCATTCTCAACCAAGATTTAAAACAGAAGTGTGCTCATTGTATCCTTCTACAGTCTTGTTACCCAGACATGGTATGGATTAACAATCTTTGATGAATCACCTTTACTTACTAAGTTTTGAAAAACCAAGAGAGTATGTTCAATAAATGCCTGCTTTGCTGTTGTGAACAAAAAGATTGACAATATTTGCACTACAAGAGCAAAACCCATGAATTAACAGCTTTAGACTACCTTGATCCAACGTGTCTTCCATTTCTTGGAATCTCACTCTTCTCTTTGTTTGCCTCTGCTGGACTTGGGCAATTGTTTTTCCATCCCTGTCATCTCTCTTCTTTAGTATAGACACCAATCCTTCCACTGGGGTAATCTATCAGGAAAGTCAATGAGTGGCACAAGAGATGTTAAATAGAGCTCATGTTTCGATTTCTCACAATGACTCAGGGAGGAAACAAGGTAAACAGTTAATAAATAGTTTCCAGTCTACTTTTCTTAAACATGGCAGCATTTGTGAAACCTCCTTCTTGAAGACATCAAGCCCTGAACAGACAGGACAGCTGCAGTATCATTCTGCTGCTTACTGACACTGCTTGCCCTTAATTGGTATAAAAGTTAAATACACACATGTTTTCTGCTTGGACTGTACTTTGTGTTCCTTTGTAAACTCACATGGGCAGGGGCAGTGGTGAGGCGGATTTGTGTCAAAATCACTATCATCAGAGGGCAATAAGAAGTCAATGACACACTGCTGCTGCCTCTCCAAAGATATAATCCTGCAGAGACCATCAACTACTTATTGTGAGATTAATTTTCCAGCACTGCAATTGGTTCCCCAGCAGGGGACAAGCAGCTACAGCGGGGCTACAAAACTGAAGAGAGAGAACACCATGGAAAAAGAAAGCCTCAGTGCTCTGGATAGATTCCAACTCCACATTGTAATAAGCTCCCTGTATACAGCAGCAGCTCAAAAATCCTTCCCCACAAGCTGGTCACCCAAACAGGCTGCACAAACAGCAATATGGTCAGCAAGTCAATAAACCACTTCTCTTTTCTTTGCTAGAGCATCTGGATTAGTTGCAAGAATATATGCTAAGCCATACTGGGTTGGCTGAGCAGTCTGTAACATCCTAGTTATTAATGAAATGGAAGTAGGTGAAGTATCAGGAGAAAACTGCTTTCCTAAGCAAGTAGTTTCCAGTGTGCTAGAAATAAACAGAACTTAAAGTAGAAGGCATGTTTACAATTGCCCTTATTTTTGTCTTGTGAGCATCCTTGCCTCAAAAAAAGTCATAATTATTTCTTCCTACATCTTAGTAGGACTTTAAAAAACTTAATTCTGTAGATCAGCAGTAACATTTGTTAAATTGAAAAGTAATATGTATACATTTGTGCTACAGATAAAACATATCACATTTACAACTGAATTGGCAACAAATCTACTAGATAACCCCAAAGGCCTCTAATTTTCACAAAAACTAAAAAACCCCCAACTTTCCAAGTAACACTGTAGCTGCAGACAATTGACTGCTTAAGCCTATCTATAACATAAGTTAGAAGACCACCCATAAAAACTTGTTTGCATTGCATTTCCAAGAGCTGTAGAGAAACAGAAAACAAACAACTTCGTAACTTATGTCCTTAAGCTTGCCTTATGCTATGAGCTTATATAATGCATCGATATACACTGTAGTCAGAGATGGTGCACTGCACACAGCGAGACAAGGGGCACAATCCAATAGGCACTGGAGCAGCTTTGGCCTTTGAAACATGTAACTGATAAATGTGGCAATTAGACTTTCAGGTCTCTGGTCTGGCAGTATTTTACAGCCCACAAATGGACAAATAATGTTAGCCGGAACAACTCCGAGCTGGGCACTGTGGGTGCATGCCTACATTCTAATAACTTCTCCAAAATCACAGCTGAGAGGATAAAATTGATTTCTGCCACACTTTCGATACTCACTTTCCCTTTTGTTTATCTGCTCCAGAGCTTGAATGGATTATTTAAGGAAACAATATAAGGAAGTACTTGGAAAGTAGTGAAAGTGTGGAGGCAGAGGAAATAAATTGTTTACATCAACATGCAGAGGACCAGTAGCCTACAAGTGTCTCATCACAACAAATGAGTGCACTGAGGTGCAGCTTCTACTGGTAATGTTAAATTAGCCTTGCAAAACTGCCATGAAAATTTAACAGGCCAGCAGAAAAATCAACACTTATGTTTCCTTGCTGTGACAAGGAAGGGGGATTATGTAGGAGTGCTTTAATTTGACTTATTTATTTGGAAGGGTGGAGATGAAATGATATCCTTTAGTAGATTATTTTAAGCTTCTGCTTACAGCATTGCTTTCATAAAGAGGATCAATGGCTCCTCCCACACCACCCACACAGCAGGCTGGCTGCTGCCTGGCATGATTATTCCCAAGTGGCTTGGACTGCACAAGGTGGGAATGTCACCCAGAGATGACACAGCATTCCCACCAGTCTGCCCTAAGATTAGAAGTGGTGGTCCATTCTGCAAGTCATCATTGCAACCTGAGGCACTTCCTTTTGTCTGTTGGCTCTTGGTGGTTTCTGAATGACTGTGTCACAAACTCGTGTCTTCTCCAAGCTTAAAACCAGAGGGCTTTCCTTGACAGGATTATGTGGAAATGTGTTTCAGTAATTACAGTTACATAAAAGGCTTTCTGGAGGAAAGTCTTGCTACAATGAGGTCTATTTACTTTCCCTGTCAGCCTACATGGCTACATTTCAGGATTTACTTTAAATGTATAAAGAACTAATTTGACACAGCACAAGTTTCTCTATTCTGAACATCCTCTTTTGCTTAAAAAGGGGGAGTAAGTGCTTTCGATTTTGCAATAAAAATCAGTTTGGCTAGTGTTACTTCCCTATCCTAACAAAAGCCATAAACTGTATTTTGAAAAATGGCCCCTTTACATGATATGTAATTCATACCTAGACTAGAATCATAGAATATGTTGAGTTAAAAGGGACCCACAAGGATCATTGAGTTCAACTCCTGGCCCTGCACAGCACCATTCCCAAGAGTCACACCATGTGCCTGAGAGCACTGACCAAACACTTCTTGAACTCTGTCAGGCTGGTGCTGTGGCCACTTCCCTGGGGAGCCTGTTCCAGTGCCCAACCACCCTCTGGATGAAGAACCCTGCCCTAATATCCAATCCAAAGCTCCCCTGACACAGCTCTATGGCATGACTATACTTCATCTACCTTTGAATTTTACAAGTTATGCACTTAAGGTTTTTTGTCTTTGTCTGCAATACACTAAGTGATTGTATTAGATCCATCCCACAAATTAAACATCCAAAGAGAAGGACTTAGCTGCCACACAAGACTAAGTTTTACATGCTATTCTTTAGAAGCCAGGAGGAATTAAAAAAGGCAGAATATATTATTTAAATTGGAAGTTAATGAGGGAATTGTGGTTAATACAGTTGACCACAAGTTAAGCACAGGCTTGACTTGAACCACAGGCAGAAAAATACAGGCTTGCATCAGACTGCCCTGCAAACAGCTCTTACATGAAAGAGCTGCCTAAAGGACTCTATTAAAACATCAGATATTTTCTTAATTCTAAGCTGGATAATTAACAAAAAATGGTCTTGGAGCATCTGTCTAACTGAGCTTACTCAGCTCTGATGGCCTTCATAAAATCTTTCCACTGGAGCTTTTAGAGTCACTTACAGGAACTGAAAGTAGCACGCAGGTGTGTGGTGGCATTTTCACCAACAGTCAAAAAGGAAAGCAGCAGACTGTTAGTTAATTGAAACTCTGTTAAATAGAGCTTTTGTATTTTCCCCATCATTAATAGAAAGTGAATCTGCTTCAATCAAAAGTTTCACTTTTCAGGTAAGTTTTAATAACTGAGTTGCAATAATTAGAAGAAATAAACTCTTAATTAAACTACCTGTCTCGTCTCGGTTTAAAACAGCATTTGGTAATAAAATATCAAAAAGCTTCTTACATTGTGCTTATTTTCAACAAATATGTGTGTATGTTATATTCATAAACATACCAGACAAAACTATGAAAATAAGGCCTTGTAATTCAAGTTCTTAGAGAAAACATATTGAACTTGACCATTAGAATTAGTTGTTGCATATAGACATAAATAAAAACCCCAAAATGGAGGCACTACAAACTGGGAACTAGGAAGAAAAGCTCGTTGTATGAAGTAGTTTGGTCTGAATGCAGAAAACTACTCAAGAAGGTTTATGTATTCTTCTGTGGGCTGTATTCCTGATTCAGTTACTTGGCAAAGGACTGTAGTTTTATAACGAGCAATACCCAATTTTTTTAAAGCAGTAATCCACAAAATGACAAAACCAAAGACTGCCCTGTGTTACAACAAAAGCAGCAGACAAACCCCTTTGCTAATAAAATACATTAGATAGTGAGTAATTTGAGTCCAAAAAAGAGCTAACTTAGCAGATTTGGTATTCATATCCCAGCTACAGATGGTAACTATTTTTCCTGCTGATGCACTTGCCATGCAAGTACCTGAGCTCCTTTATACAGCAACAAATACCTCAGATAATATGTAAGCACTTCACATGGAAGTGTAGCTCTTACAAACTCAAACCTATGGGACCCAGGCCATACAAGAGAGCAGAGGATCCAAAACATTGCCTCCAAACCTAGTGGAGACTTCATTTCTTGGTATACAAACTGCCATCCAAAAGCTTTATGTTTTGGTATACAGTCTCACTATCTTTGCTTTCTACAAAGAATTTCCCAATTATAGTTTTCTAATAAGGAAAAACTTTAAGATTTTACTCACTTCCCTAACTATCTCTCACATAAAAAGTTTATGCTACAATCTTTTATTTTGTATAGCAAAATGCAACTTTATGGAAGTTACAATATGTTTCACCACTGGTGTGTCATTTCATTCTCACAGAAATGATAGCAAAGATATTTAAGAAGAGCTATATACTTCTAATATCTGATATTGTTGCAATATCAGCTTCTGACTCTACCTCAAAGCTCTTTGTTAGCTGTACAAATCTTGCTTCTCTAAAATGACTGTGGTTTTCCCATCATTTGCATGTTGTTGGTTTGTACTAGTGAAGAAATACCCAGTATATATACAATATATATATATGTA
>VXBB01024036.1:0-71585 GCA_013399915.1 Illadopsis cleaveri
TAAAAATGCACCCCCACAGGACACAAACATTTTTTCCCTATGTGTCTCTTTTGCTCCCTCACAAAATGATCCAATCTTTCTCAATTACATGGAGATTGAAATACAACTTGGAATTTCACATCTGTGAATTTAGAATGCTGGGGAAAAAGAGCTGGGTAAAAAAATTAGAAGTTATATTTTAACCTACTCTTTACTTTGCAATGTATTGATTTTTTAGATATGTGAGTTTTAACTATCTGCATGAGGACTTTTAATGAGTTTTCATTTTCCACAGAGATAAAACACATTTGATACTCAAAGATTTTTAAAACAGTTTGAAACCAAAAAAATAGGGTTCCTTACATTTTATTTGTGTTGATGAATTGACAACATATCCTCAGTTGACATTTTTTCTTCTACTGTAAGCAGAATTAACACTTCAAGCCGGGTAACCTATGAACCAAGGTACATGAGATTATACAGACTGAAGCTTGATGACAGACAGAATGGAGCATGCAATCTCAAAATTATGCTGGAATGCAACTCATATCTAGAGTATTTAGAGTGAAATTCTTCATATCTGGTGTTCAGTGTAAAGGAAAAGCCTGAGACATGAAAACAAAAGACACCTGAGCCTATTGGAAAGCCTAAAGTAGCAAAAAGTGGAAAACCTCAAGGATGGTTAAGAAGCACTACTGAGGTTTGGAGAAAGAGTGGGACCTATGAATTCTAAGGAAGATAGTCTCTTAGACCTTCAGGTTACTGTAAGACACAATGAATTGTTTTTCAGCATAAAGAAAACCCCAGGCATTACAGTCTCAGAAAAGCAGTAGAAGGGAGGAAAAAGAGTTCTAGCAAAGTGTACTCCATAGAGGTGGAGTACAGGACAAAGGCAGAAAAATTATTCTTAACATTATTGAATAGTGTTTTGGGGCTGGAGGCTTGTGCCTGGGTTGTTGGCTAAACTGTGGCCTGACGTTAATCAGCATTAAAATAAATCTTCCTGGTATGTGTGGATAGGTCTTTTAGCAGGAGCAGAACAAGGGGTTTGTTGGTTTGTTCTGGAATCCACCACAGCATCCATCATGTGTTACTGCTGTTATGGTGCTGCACATGTACAGATTGCGCAAGAAGGAGTTTTAGAAATGAGTACCTCCACAACCAGCCATGCCTACCCTCTCAGAGCTGTATTTACAAAACTACTGACCTGAAAAGTAGGTCCCTGACAACCAACACGTTCAGAGGAAATTCAGCTTTGCCAAATTGACTCAGCCTCTAAGTGTTACGTTAAATGTAACACAATACTGAAAAAGAGCCAAAATGGGTCAGGAAATGTCTGCTTTAGATAGTGGCAGTGTAAACAGTTATGCTGAAAGTAAAAGAGAGCTACTGCACTGTGTAAAGTTTTATTAGATTTAATCTCCCATTAAAGCTAGTTCCTTTGCAGTTCAGGAGTAAAGAATTATTTTATAAGCACTGTGGATCAATATAAAATAGAAGCTTATTTTCCAGACAGTCTAGTTCTCATGAAAAAAAACCTTATATCCTAAGGGGAACAAGGAGAAACCCAGGACACTAATTCTAATATTTAGAAGTGATCAATGGCTTCTCAACTTCAGATGATAAGAGGCTGGCTTAAAAACACCCAGTATTTTTAAATACTGCCGTGCTAAATACTGTATCAAGGAGTGTCATGGGAGAACTGGCCCTGTCCTGCCTTGGGGCTGCAATGCCCCCAGTGCTCTTAACAGCCATGCTGCAAGTCCCAGGGCCAGGAGAAGGGTAGCCTGACCCTAGTTTTAGAGTTTAGAACATTCATTTACACACAGGAAAGACAGGTCTCCGCTCCCTGAAACCTTCCTGTTTTCTTTCATCTTTTATTCTATGCACTCACATTTCTGAAATCAGGGACCACATCTACACATGGAAGACTGAGCTGAACCCTTGGAAATCCTCAGGGTGGGCAAGGAGATTCCATAGATAACTGGGTAGCTTCTACTGGCTGCTGAATATCAGACAGAGTGTGCTGCTTTATGTGGAACAGAAGAGAGCTTTCAGTGGTCTGTTGTCATTCAGGTGAACAGAATCTCACTCAGTGCCTCATCAGGAGGAAACTGCATTTACTATGATAACTTCACTTAACCTTAATTTTAGTTTTTAATGAAAGCCATGTCTTT
Source organism: Illadopsis cleaveri (assembly GCA_013399915.1). NCBI lineage: Eukaryota > Metazoa > Chordata > Aves > Passeriformes > Timaliidae > Illadopsis > Illadopsis cleaveri. The sequence continues at coordinate 2,157 of VXBB01024036.1, forward strand.
TCCCATTGAAAAATATTTCCTTTTTATTTCCTTTAACCCATTTTCCAGACAACTTACCAAATTATCAAGCTGTAACAAAAACCTTTAAAAACTGTGTTCAGGATTTCAGTTATAAACATATAGATACTGTGAGTCAGATATGAGATGGGTTCTGAGCTAAACATTTTTCTTGTTTTGAAATAAACTCGTAAGTGTAGTCCAATCTTTGTCCAGAGAATTCCTGGGCTGAGACAATGACAATTTAATAGAAAAGGCAAAAGCTGAGCACACAGGCAGAGCAAAGTAAGGAATGAATTCACTGATTCCTATGGGCAGGAAGATGTTCAGCCATTTCCAGGAGCACAGGGCCCCCATCACACCTAACGATGACTTGGGAAGACAAATGGCATCACTTCAGATACCTCCTCCTTCCTCCTTCTTTCCCCCACTTCATGTGAGCATGATGTCCTATGATCTGGAATATCCCATTGGCTAGTTGGGGTAAAAAACATCTCTGTATTATCAACTCTGTGTTCAGTACAAATCTAAAACACAACCGTGTACTAGACACTGTGAAGAAAACAAACTCCATTCAGAATCAGCACATATTATTTCAAGCTTGGAATTTTTACTGACTTCAAGCTCTGATACAGAATAAAACTAGAGGATTTCTCCTCACAGTCCTTCTGTTTTCCTCTCTTCCCAAACACTTTCAGCGTAACAACTATTAATTATATTCTGATAAAGATCCCTTTTGTTTTAATATTATAAGGATAGGATTATAACTGCTTACAAACGGTTATAAACATTTTTTCTATATGATAGAGCATATTAGTCAAGTGAAAGACTAGAAGCAAAAATTCCCTTTTAATTAATTTTTTCACATATCCTCTCAGAGAACAGATTTTGTACCCTTACTGTTCTGTAAGACATATCCTATGCCTGAGTTCATACCTGCTGCATATCTTCTTCTGACTAAGCTAATACAATAAAAGGTACCCAAAGACAATATTTGTGGTTTTAAGATCATAATATCCCTAAAGTTACAGCAGAAAGGAACTTGAATTTAGCAGTACTCTCACTTTAATTTTTTTAGGATCATATCCCTTTTTATTTTCTTTACTAATTAGCTAAGATAGTAATATCAAAAGGGTATATCTTCAAACAATTCTTCAGAAAATGTAGTCCCATGGAGCTCTTTAAAATCCATGGATGTGGTTGAGATATAACCAAGCCTTGGTTGATCCTTGTAGAGGTTCAGCAGGTAGCACTAAGATGCAGAACACAACTGTCCAGGAAAATGGCACCAGAGTGGTAGTTCCCACAGCTGTAGGTTACTGGTGCGAGGAAAGACACTTTATTTTGGGATAAATATTATACAATCCAGACAAAAATGTATTTCTGCCTGACAGCACTGAAAGCTGTAATAGCCTTCAGCATTTCATCCTGGGACCAAGTGAGTTAGAGGATAGGACTGAAATGGGACTATGACTGCTTTCTGTTGTCTGTAGGCAACTAAGGTAGCATGGCCACAGTTGTGACTACAGTTCAAACTGTAGACTTTGAAATTGTTAATCATTCATACTAAAAGAACTTTATTAGTATCTGTGTTCTGGGATGTTTCTTTTCAAGATTTTAAGGGTACAGTTAATGACCTTGAAACTGATTCCCAGCTAGCAGAGTCAGTGAAGTCAGTAATTGATCATGATTTATACCAGCTGAGTTTCTGTATACTTATCTTTCCAATGTCTGTGTTCCTTTTTTCCCAAGATAAGATTTTTGATATCACTCAAAGCTATAATGAAATTCAAATTTTAATTTCCTTTACATTTTCTGTTCCAATTCCAGAATTTAATCAGATGGTTAGGTTGTTGTCATTTCCATTACTGTAATGGTAATTCTTGCTATTCAGTCTTAAAGAAAACATGCTATGCTCATTTGAGCCTAAACTTTACCTCCCATACTCACTTGTTAGTTGACTTGCTGTCATGCATGTCTCCTCTGATCAACAGCATGAATGTATTTATTGTTGAATTGGATCTTCTACCAAATTTGACATGCCCTTCTAATGCATATTCCATAAACTACTAAATAAAAAGAGCTAGAAAAGTTTGTGGGAAAAACAGGGAAGAGTTTCTTCATTCTGTTATCTGGACAGCAAGAAATAATTGCACTGCAGTCTGAGTTTCAAATTTTCATTCCAAAATATTTTGACACCAATACATTGAAGGTTTGGGCAACTTGATGAGGAGCTATGTTGCTGTCTTGAATTTTGACAGCATTGTGTGTGTTAATGTAACTGATCAATGTGCTTGACATGAGACATTTTTTTTCCGTAGAATGCTCACAGATATTTGTCAGAATATATTTCCTCAAAAGAAGTCAAACTGCTAAGTTCATTTTGCTTTCTAACATGAGCCATCTAAACTGCAAGGAAAAAAGCTAAGGCTCTGTGTGGAAACAGCATCACGAGATACACAACACAGTCCAAGACTCTGGTCATTACTGAACACCACTATGAGGAGTAGCGACTCACAGATTATATTGTCTCAGTGCCAAATTACTGAGACTGAGTACTGTTTCCTGAAGCCCTGCAAATGAAAAATAAAAATCTAACCTTCCTCCTGATATGTCATTTTATGTCTGAGTCTCAAATCAAAGTGAATCAAAAAATTAAAGGAAATGTACAGTGCATCTACAGAGTGCAGAGGTTTTATTCTCTTGAAATAGCTTAGGAGCTTCAGTTAATGTTAGCCATGTCACATGGCAAATTTTATCTTCATGAAAGCACGTTCCTGGTATAAATTTTGCATTTCCTTTAGTTTCATTGTCATGTAGGCATGGCATATATTTGTGGACAGAAATACAACTCTTCATGCCTCATATCACTCAGTACTTGAGTGACAGTAAATACAAAGCTATTATGGTCACAAGTGCTTTGTCTGATCAGGGATATAAGTATAGAATACAAAATAGGTAACTGTTTTGTGATTTTCAGTTGAGATATGCTTGTCTAGCTCAACTGTCTTGCTGGAAGAATTACCTCTTGGCCTTTTTGGCAGACTTAAGCAGTTACAGGGCACACTGAGGTAGAACACACTTGGGGAAGAAAGTTCCTGTGGTTCAGAAGTGAATAAAGGAACTTAATAGCACTGTTCTGGGAGTACTGCAGTCACTAATGAGTAGGGCAATGCCATCACCTTTGATAAGTAACACCTGTGGTAAGTGTTCCATAGACTGGTTTGGGTTCAGAATGGTTAAACAGAGACTGTACCCTCACAGAATCCAATATGGTGCACGTAGACATAGATTGAGTCTCTTTTACCTGCTATTGGCTAAACCTGAACTCATCCTGACAGCTGAGGTATCCTCTCTTTGGTTCAGTCCATTAAAATATCAATCTGCCTTTTTTTTTTTTTTAAATAAGGCAATTATCTCCGACAGTGAAGCAACTCCTCTCTCCAAGCATACACACCTCTTATTTCTTGTGAGCTAGAAACAATTTAGGTGTCTGTACATCATGGCAAAGGAAACATTATCTCTCATCTGACCATTACCTTTTAAAAATCAACTCCTTTTAAATTATCTAATAATTTGTTTCTAAATATTTTATCTCAGAATCACTTCCATTATTATGGAACACTTTGGACCACTACCTACAGCAAAAGGACAGGTTGAAGGACCTTAAAATGGAACTCTTTGTATATATTTAAAGATTTGCATCCTCTAGGTTTAAACTGGCATAAATGTCATATTAGCTTCTAGTGTTTTCTTGAAGGAAAAAAAAGCCAAACTGCATAAAAATAAAATCAATCAAAAAGCAGATAGAATGTTGAAAAGGTGGAAGCTTTGATGTGTTAGCATCTGAAGCAAAGGATTTGAATAACATAGGCATCATTACTAGATTGCTATGACTAATCATATATCTATAGCAAATTTCAACCATGTTCAATAAATTAATAGGAGAGAGAGCTACAGGGGACCAGCTTGTGCATCTACTGAGGGCATAAAAGGAATATTCAAGCAAAGGTCTCGGTATTTCTTTGATGGATACCTAGAAAAGAAAAGAAATGGAGAAGTCTTTTGCCCTTGATTGGCAAAGGATGACCCAGCAACGTGTGCAAGAGAATTCCTGACCCACAGAGAAGCCTTATGGGTAATCCCCAGTACCAGCCCAAATCTCATCTATGTTTGGTTAAACAAATGTCTTCACCAAGATAAACTGTACATTGGTGTTGCTCTTTGCTTCAGTATTGCTAAGCAAAATGGGATGTGGTCACTTGCTAAAGCACTGGCCGGTGTCCTCAGTGTCCCTTAGCCCAGTTCCTGGCATGAGTTTGATGTCCACTAGCTCACCCTCACCAGGAAAAACACAGACATGTCGTCGTATATTTTCTTCAGGGAAAGGAATTTCTTCAAATGTATGTGAGTTAAGCTTTGTTGTTTATCTTCCCAGTGAATGAATGGGCACTGATGCACTGCGTTCCCAGTGGAAAAAAGGCCTCCCTTGAAGCAAGAGGGGTCCTACCTTGTATCTCACTGAGACTGCAATGACAGATAAATGGACAGGAACTGCCCAAGCATTCTTTGTGAATTAAATTAGGTATTATTATGGTATGTATACTTAGCACCACTAAGATACTACTATACTACTTACCACTAAAAAGGTAAATTGAGAAACTAAAATAATGCAGGACCACATTCTCTCTTCAATTTCTGCCTGTAGAGACCGGATTGCATAAAAAGAAATTCCACGAACATACAGAAGGCAGAATCCACGTAATTTTAAAACACCTTTCTACATTCAACGTGCATAATTTCTGGCAAAGCTTTTTCTTTTTTATTAGTTTCCCCTTCCCTTACACTCACTACACTGTAAAATTTATAATCACATCACTGAATCCTAATAACATATTTTGCACACTTTCCATACTAATCATTGCCTCTTTGTTTCTCAATGATTTATAGCACATTTATATATATATTTCTAGTATTATTTTAATTTGTCTATGAGCTTACATTAATTACAGGTTTTCAGAGAGCTAGACCCTTATTCTTAAACTGAAAATTTGCTTTTGTTCTAGTGCCATGAGACAGGAGGTAGCAGCTAATGTTTATATTATTGATTAATCAGATACTGAAGGGATTAGGTTCTAAGATTGTTCAGTACAGGAAAATCCATACTTATTGCATTAAAACAGATTTTAAGACCTTGTTTATTGGCTATATTCATGGTCAGGCCTCTGGGTTTATTCAATCTAAAATGCCTATATTATATGTGAGCATAAACCAATCTGTTAAGAAGCATGTCTAATATTGGTCACACAAAGGCAAGTAATTGTAGTAAATTACAGGTCAGTAATTGAAAATGACCACTTACATAAGCACTTGTAAATTTAGAAAACTGCTAAAATATTAAATATATATAGTTAATAAAGCTTGGACTAGTACCTGCTTCTGGCTACCATTTTCTTTGTTTAATGGATTTTCTATTATGCATTCATTTTGTTATCTTCATGAAAAAAAAAATTTCATTGGCTTGGCCATAACTTCTACATGTGTATTCAAACAGAACAATTCTTATGCTCGTTTTATTGCTCTCCAGTGTACAATGTACTGATTAGTACAAGTAAACACTGGTTGTTTCTTTGAAAGAGAAAATGTCATAACCGTTCACATATGTGGAAAGGTTCACTTACATGGAGATCCACATATGTGGGTGTTCATGTGATTGAGCATTTTCAACACTGTACAAGATAATGACTTTTTAGAGTGGAACATATTAAAAAAGTTAAGAGCTGCATTAATAAATTGCACTTATAAACTGCATAAAGAAAATGTTTATTTGGTAAACTTAAATCCTTGCCATATTTTGAAACCATCTGTAAAGAAAATGTGTTTTCGGGTTTGTACTAACTTTTTTGCAATTTGATATGCCATTTTGACACTTAAAATAGGACAGTGTACACAACATCTTTTTTCAGCTTCCTGAAAAAAAGTCATGATAATTTCAAAGCTCAGAAGTCAATTATAAAAATATTGGTCTGGATTCTAAAAAAAATCTTGAATTTTTTACCCAGAAATGTTTTACTGTTTTTCTAACTTGAGTTTCAGTATCTATTGCAAACACTTGCATGGATATACAAAATTCTATTTATCAACAGTACACTCTTCACTCTGCATTTCTCCTTTGCAGAATTGATTCAAGGAAAAAAAAAAATTGTGATACTCTTTCCTGGGTTTCCTTCTGTTTCAAGACATGGTATCATTCAATTTTACCTAATAGTATTACCTATTCTATAAGTGATTTCTGGTCCACCTTTTTTTATTGTTTTTCTTCCTATCATCACTGATTGACTGATTCAGTTCATTGCTGAATGTAGCAGCAATTCTATGGTCTTAATGGCTTTCTATTCTTCAATTCACTTGTGAATAAAACAATTTTTTTCCTGTAGAATGACAATATTTTGCATATCATAAGCATTTCCACCAGGCCTCTTACCTGTGACGTTCTTCCTTCTTCAATCTTATTCTGCTTAAATGGCCTGTCTTTGAAAGTGTGCAAAATTCCTGCTCAAATACATGTGCCTAGAGTGAAGCTTAGCCATATTGTAGGTGGTGGTGCTTGCAAGAATAGTCTCACACAGACCAGTGCTTGCTATTCTCATTTATTGCTCATTCCCTTCTATTTCCACCCAGGAGGACTTCATAAAATGGACTCAAATAAGTAGGTGATTGCATGCAAGACACGTTTTCTTTCTACAACTGTTCTAGCAATTCTGTTTTCATTTCTATTAATTATTGTCAAGAAGAATCTTGGCACAAACAAAGGCATGGCTCATGGTTTGTCATTATGAGCTCAAAGTCTTTTAGTTCAAATGCACTTTAAAAAAAAAAGTGCTTTCATCTGATTCCTTACCTCTAATATATAAGCCCCTGTTATGTTGCTGGAAGTGCTGTTGACAGAAAAAGCTATGGTCCTTAAATCAATATAGTTCTGAGTTTTTCAGAAATGCATCTCCTTTGATAGCAACCTTATTCAAAAATATTTTTTTTTCTTTAGCTTAAAATTCATCTTGACTGATATAAAGTGGAATGACAAAAACTTTCCTTATATACCTTAAAAACATCTTCATCGACAACTAAATTTAGTATAAAAATGTTGATTTCAATTAATGCACAAGGTTATTTAAAAATATTTTCCTATTCAGAAAAGTCGTAAACTATAAATAAGAATTTAAATTTGTTCAGATATAGAACTATTGCATGTTAATCAACTGTTTGTGGGGCAGGTAAACAGACTATAGAGGTGTGTCTTTAGGAGAAGGATTTATGACACAAGTATTTTCCTTGTAAAATTAGATGTGTAGTCTATAAAGTACATGCAGATCATCACAGATCAAAAATATGCTACTAATACTGAACTCTGAGAAAGTAAATAAACTTGAAAATTTAAACATTGCACAGTAGCCACCTCATATGATTCAGATAAACTATGAGATTATAAAGATGGAAACTTTACTGTGGTGCGTAGTACATATATTCTAAAGATGTCCATTCTGTATTCTTTGTCTTTTTTGCCATGATGTCTCTTCCAGCATCAGATGCTGCTGCACTGCCTAGATGACATTCAATGTATTTTCTCATTCTGCTTTATTCTAATAGAACATTGCTAAAAGCAATTTAGTTTTGCTTGGTTTTCCAAGTGCCCCACTACTGGCAGTTCAAGTGGTAGTGTGATTTTGTGAATCCTTTTTTCAGTTCCATATAACTGTATTTTCAGTAATAAAATAAGCATTTAACATATAATAATATAGTGAAAATTTTTCAAAAAATACAAAAAAATAAAAGAGAGTGCATAAAATTCCCATTTTTAGGACTATTAGAAAATACTTATCGGGTTTTTTCTTCCTAATTTCCTGGTCTAGCAGTAATTTTCTTTGTTGGACCATTTGTAAAGTTTGAAGTAAAAAAAAAAATCCTTTTCACATCCTGAAATCTTCTCAGTCATTTTCTGTCTTTTAAGATAAATTTGAACTTTTGCTATAGCAAGTGCTTTAAGTGGTGTTTTGATGTTTTACACTTTTTGATGTCTTGCATTTCAGGAACATCATGCATTGCATTGTCCCCCTACAAAGGGCAGTTTTCCTTGCTGTGCAGCTGTGTTAACACTGGTCTTGCAGCATGACCAAAGTCCTTGTCTCATACCCTTTCCATCTGACTGGTGCATGAAGACGCACCTTGGAGCTGGATCAAGTCTGCTACAAGGCAGCATGACTGCTCTCTGAACAAGTTCAGTCTCCAGATGGAGAGAAGGCAAACATGAAATGAGTCAGCAGAGCTTTTACACCAGTCCTATCCTTATTCGCTCACCACAATAGACTTCATGTACTACAGTAATTTACCTCCTTCTGCCTTTTCCGCCCTTTCTTCAACCCCCACCCACAACAGCAAAGAAAACGATCAGGAATGTTCTCTCTCTGAGTCACCCTCAGAGAATTTGATTATTTCTTCTATTCCTGTCAAGCTGAGCTCAGATTAGCTCTCTCAAATTCCAACAGTTCTACGAAAAACACCAGGAAGAATTCCAACAACCTTCCTCCACAACAAACAAGCAAAAAAACAAACCTTGTGTTTGTTTCCCCTTTAGAAGTATGCAGATTTAGAGGGTAACAAAATGGGCACAGTTTGTCTCCTAACAGATTATGAATGTCATATGTGACATTGCTTGAAAAGATGGAAAATGTTTATACAAACTGTCAGAGATAGCAAAGCTAATTTATGGTATGTGGCATTCATGTTTTTGAACCAAAAAGTTTGTCATACACCTACTGTTTGGCTGTAGACTGTTTGAGAAGACGGATCTTGTTGACACATCACAGCTGCATTTCAACTCATTGTGAAATGCTTTGACTTCAACAAAATCCACATCATGTGCCAAAGAAGAAGAAAAAGCAATCTTACCGTTTCTAGCTCTCTTTTAATGTCTTTCACTGAAGGTGAACTACTCTGATATTGCAGGTGTTACATATGAGGTAAGCAAAGCAGTAAAGCATCTCCAGGGTTTTTTGGGTTTTTTCCTCTTTGTTTGCTTGTTGGTTTGGTTTTGCCTTTTTTTTTTTTTTTAATATTTCAGACTCCAAAAAGAGGTAAACATGACCTACTAGTCACTCATTAGGAATAAGGGATGGAATTCCACCACAGCTAGAGGTTGCCTAGAGAGGCACTGGTAAGGGAAGTGGGAAGAATTGGCAGGCAGAAGTGACGGCGAGGGATATACACAATGGAATGAGTAACTTTGAATCCCTGCATACCTTTGATTTGTGTCAGGAAATGGCTAAATGGTAACAAAAGTCCATCCCTGGCTGCAAACACTCCTTAGGAATCAAAATACTCAGTATAGATTAGCATGGCTTTTAACAAGATTGGAATGCAATATGCATTTACAATGCTCTTCTAAAGTCTCCCTCAACCGTCAGACTTCCAAACCAGTGAATCTCCCTCTTTCTTTGTTAGATAAAATGTTCTCCTGTGGACATAAGATAAGTGGTGAAGGGAAGAACTATAAATGCATAAGTTGAAAATAGTCTTGTTCAGCTCAAATTGCAAGTGAAGTCCTGACCATATATCAGCCATAAGTGAGGTGGTGTTCTGCAATGTTATTGGCTTTCATTATTTTTCAGTTCTCTACATCAGCATTCCTATGAAGACAGTCCATAACTGGCACCAGATGCTATCTAGTAAATTACTTTTGTCCTGCAGACTCTATATGCTTTTCTTATACGATGCTGTTTCAGTCAGATTTGCTCACTTCTATATGTTTTTCTACTTGGTCATTTTGCTTCCATAAAACTCATTATTATGTAAGCAATCAGTAAATAGATTCAGAAGTTAAAGTATAATTTTCAATAATTTTAAATTAGTGATATAGAATCTTTTGGAGAACAATATTATTTTTTCTATTATATTAAAATGTTGATAATGTTTCTATGAAAATGTTGATATTATGTTAAAATGTTGTGTAAGGATATTTTTCTTAATGCAATATGTTCTCTGCTCCTTTGTCATCTAGGTCCATGGGGTTTTTTTCTGATTTCCTTATAAAGCTGAATTATTTTATGAATAAGGTTTAAAATTATCATGCTTCTATTCTATGTCAAACAGATATCTGATGGATATTATACAGTGTTTTCATTATGAATGAACTCTTATTTTACCTTCCAGGCTAAATTTTCCAACAACTTGAAGTTTTCACTGTGGCTGGAAATGTGTTTATTCCAAGTGTACAAGTTCCTCCTCTTTAAATTGATTCTTCTATGGTTTATGAGTCTCTCCTGATTAAATATCTGGCATCATAAGATTTTCTTATATGAATTGCTCAAAATTTTTTTCTAAAGAATCATTCAGAGTAACTATTGAAATACATAGACAGTGATGCTTAAGGATCAAGTCTCTTCAAGAATGAAGAACCAATCAGAACATAAAAACAATGAGGAAAATTCTGATGGCATTTACCAGTCTTGGAGTAATTATATTCTTCTTTTATCATTGTATGTCTCCTCACCTACTCTCAGTCTATTCTGGATATTCCTCCTCCAAAAATTTTCAGATGAGGCCGAACATTCTCCTACTGGGATAGTTTTGTAATATCCAGCTGTCCTTGATTGGACATATGCCTGGCAAATAAACAATCTCATTCCCCAAATTTCTAGAAATATGAAGAGGTCACCAGATGACCTTTCCAGAAGGAACTATAATAGAAGATATTTCCCTAAAAAACTCACCATATTTTGGAGCTTTGCATCTTTGAGTTCTTTGCAGCCAGATGGACCTACTATAACTTGCAGGTGAGAAATATACCTAAGGTGGGATGGCAGTAAGTGCCATAGTCCTTGAATATTTCTGATGAATAAGACAGAAGATAGACGGACCCTGAAGTCCTGCCCTAATATGGGCAGGGTTTGTGGGGGAGAATCTAAACATGGAAAGTAAGGTTCTTGTGGTGGGCTGATGTGTCTGGACACCAGGTGCCCACCAAAGCCACTCTATCATTCCTTCCCCACCTGTGCTGGACAGGGGAGAGAAAATACAACTGCTCTTTAGGATGTTTCAGTCTTGCTGAGCAGCCAGACCTGTTACAAGCTGCTGTGGACTTGTTTCTGTTGGTCACTCTCACCTTGCTCAGAGTTACCCCCTTCCTGTTGAAGAGCTTTATTTGATCCAGTATAGCTAAGGGGATTCAGAGATTTTTGTTTTCATCTGCATGATCACACATTTTGTCTTAGATGGTGTATAAAACCGTTATTGGATCTAGCCCTCATTTTTTTGATGGGATTCTTGTTCATAAGGAATATATAAATAATGCTGACTATCAGCTGCAATCAGCTTTGAGATTAAAATTTTGGAGTATTATTGTGAACTTTAAGTATTCATAAACATTCAAAAATGGAACTAATGAATGAGTATCTAGCAATTTATGCCTTTTTCCACCGAGGATGAGTCTCTAAAACCAAAAGAGCATAATTTTATAGTTTTTTATAGTTCCCAAGTACAACAAATACTGTACAATTTTCTGATGTCTGAAAGCATCTTTTCAGTAATTGCTTTTTTTTTCTATATTTGCTTTCTAACTGATATCCTCTAAATTAATTTTCACTTAACCTTAACTAGTCCTTTCTCTAGGCTTATAATGTCAAAATATTTTAATGTATTACTTGAGGTTTTTGCAAAAAAAAAGTATCACAAATTAGACAAAGAAATAAATACTGAAAAGTTATAAAAAGAACATGTATAAGGAATTAAGAATGTTAATTAAGAAATTAACATTTCTTAGTACATATGCTGAAGCAATCCCTGACCTGAGACTTCATTCTCTGGATCTCATAAAAACGTCTTTTGAAAGAATTAAAAAAATTTGAAAAGGCATTTGTCTTTAGAAAAAAATAAAAGCATATGTCAAACAACCAAGCAAGGCAGATCGGTACAGCATGGTTCTAAATGAGAAGTACCTGAATTAGCAATAGCCACTGATTTTAACTGCACCAAAGGAAGAGTAAGATCTATGAGTTCTCGCACATAAGGATGAGAAATGAATGATATCGGAAGGGGATCAGAATGCAAATTCCGTTCTTCATAAAATGAAAACAAACTGTGAGCTTTGGGGCTACCAGGCCACAACATTTACCAAAAATTCTTCTCCATTCTTCCTATTGCAGTGTTGCAAGTGGATCTAAAAAGAAGTTTAAAGTCCAAACTTTACAGCGACTGGAAAGATCAAGAGACATTGAAACTGAACCTCCTGATGCTGCTCTCAGCATGTAGGGAGAAACTGTTGAGATCATCAGGTTGTTTGATTCCCTTGGGTGTTATACATATTTGTGTATACTGGGGTGTGAAAAAGTGAGAAAGAAAAACATGTCTGGGAAGAGGGAAAAGGAGATCTGATACAGTTGGTGCAATCATGAAGAGACAGTTTATGGTGAGTAATTCAAAAAAGATAAGGATTTTGATAGTCTGCCCTATTCTGTCTGTTTCTTTAAGAGCAAGGAAGGAAAGTGTGCTTATTTATCTCTGCTGATCCAGTTGTTCTCTGGGGCAGGAACATTACAAGTCACTGTTTCAAATACAGGCTGTCACTTTAGATGATAGAACAAAGAGAAGTGACTGAAAGTAAATAAATCTTGAATTCACACAGGTATAAAAGGACCTTTTTCTATAAGCAGGCCATTCTAAACATCACTCTGAATGGTTTGTGAGGCAAAAATAATGGGCTTGTTTGAGAAGCAATTGAGGTTCTTTCTGACAAAAATAGTATATTAGGAGATTAGTCTCCAAGGGGTGGATAACCTTTTCAGATTCTAAGTATTTCTTCTGTTCTCATGTGTGAGCTTACAATCTGTTAGTCTCAAAATACATCTACAAACCCACAGGCCCACCTTCCTGACAGCTGCTCAAACAACAGAGCGGGGGAGCAGAGAAAAACTCTGCCCTGTCACCCACCCAGCAGTCCTGAAAAGCTTGGTAAGTTACTCATACAATCCAGAAATGCCAGTCAGAGCGGAGGGGGACAGAGGCAGGGGGAGAGAGAAGGCTCTTAAAGTGCAATACTCGCAGCACTTGCGTTAACACTGAAGGGGCCAATTAGTATAATGGGTTTGAAATCATTTCAGCACATTCCTAAAGACAAAAGAAAAATTGTCCTTCAGAAATGGGGCTTTATTGTTCAGACGAGTATAGAGCTGAACAATGAATTCTATCAGTTTTGGAGGCAACATTCCTTCTTCTTCATACCGGACGATACATTATTAATGAGCACTATTTTCCAGTGTGAAAGGACTGTTTGAAAAGCATTAACATAGTCTATTGGATGTGATTGACACTGTCATCCCTTTCATTTTGCTCTTGGCAAGAGGCATCCCTGTAGATTTATGTGCATCTGGACATTACTAATATTCTCCTTGTTATGCACTCCGGGCAGCTGTGATATGGAAATTTTTAGCCCAGTTTTTAGAGAAGGAGTTTACTGTCACTATCTGTACAAAAAAGAAATAATTATCCTTCTCTGAGATTTTATCAGCCAAAAATATTTAATGTCTGGTTCCTTAATAACCCTAATCTGTTTTCAATATGTACCCCTTTTAAAGGAATTTCATCAAGCTTATGTGGATTCTCCAGATATTTCCAGTGACTCATTTCTAGACAGACATTTTAGTTTCTGGGACTCATGTCCACTCATCCTGATTTTATTTTAACCTCCATTTCTTCAAATTGGTTACATTTCTAATTAGGTTGGTGCATACAGGACTACAGCTAGTGTCTATCTGCTGTTTAGGACCACCAAACATTTTCTGATTTGCCTGTGTAATGGCTTTTAATCAGAACAATTAAGACCAGTGAAATTAAGAACCACTGAAACAATACATCTAAATGACATGAAAAAGAAAATTATGAGAGGTTATAGAGTTTTTTTCAAGGTAATGATATTTTTATTCGCTTTATACATAGATTTAGAATTATTTTAGTTTCTCAGGCCATATAAGAATGTATGCCATCACTTTATATGCATAAATATTGCAATACATAGAAGAGAGGAAAAAACCTACATAAAAGAGTGAGGACTGATACTAAACATGAATGTCTATGGAGACATTGCACGAAAAGAGTTATGAATATGAGGGTTCTGTTTCAAATCTAGGTATTTTTAGTGTTAGCTTTGGTGTATCTTTGTACAAGTATATAAAAGGTATAAATGCACAAATTCAAATGTCTTGTTCAGGGGAATGAATTAGGGGATTAATTAGGCTACAATTTTGGAACCTCTTTTAAAGACAACCCTTCTGCTAAGCAGCCGTCTCATGAGGGCTCTTGATCAGAACAGATCTTAATGCCAAGGATCTGTCTGAATCTTTGGGTATGAGACAACACCATTGGGCTAGAGTGCTATTACTCAAGGCTATAACATTTTAAAATGTTTTCTTATCATTGCATATTGCATCATATGCAATGATGTAGTAGGGATGACATGAGTTTTTTACTCAATGCAGAATTATCCTTTCCTCCAGTCTGCTCCAAAAAGTCTATCTTCATATTCAAAAAGTATCTCACCTCATCACCGTTTCGTTTACTTAGAGGTTTATGCAACTACCAGTTTGCATCCAGCTACCAGAGGCTCACGATCAGTTGCTCTCTGCTCACATTCAGCAGGTCTGCACTTTGAGTGACATATCCACCACCTTCCTCAGAGATCAGGTCCAGCTTCTCCATGAAGATCCACGGCTGGCTATCCCAGGCATTCAGCGTTCAGCAGTAAGGGCCCTCCTACTTGGCAGCACAAGGAACTGCCACTGCTCCACTAGACAGCCTAATTACACCAATCAATCACATAAAATAATGTGCATGGCTAGAAGTGGAAAGGTCATAACTTGCCAAATGAAGAGGTAGTGACAGAACATATGGAATCAACATGTAAGTTTAAAAGACATGCAACACAACAAAATATTCTTAAAATTTTCATCTGAATTAAATTTGTTTTGTTTTGTTCTTTGGACAAAAATCTAAATGGCATATTTAGATATGGATGAAACAATTGATAACTGGTTACCAGACTAGATATTTGGTATGTTTTGATATGCTCTGAGTTTTAGTAATTTCAGATTCATAGCAATGTACATTTAATTGTTTTGCTTTCTTCCAATTGAAATATCTTTGTGCCATCCTGCAGAGCATAAGATACCTTCTTATAATAGCCAGCATAAGTTCCTTAATCAGAATTTTGAGATTCTAGGTTCTTACATAGCTTCTGATTTTAGTTTCCCCAAGTATTTTTGTGGTATCTTAATATTTTACTCAGAAATTTCAGATGTAGGCCACATGAGATTGTTTTGTGGCTATTCCCAGAGGAACAGACATATAAGGGAAGATTCCTTTAACTTTTGTTGAGAAATTTCTTGCCAATTCTCCTACTTAGTGTGCACAATTTACTTGACCACCTTAGCAGAGTATGTTTATGTGAACTGGCATCAAGAGAGCCATCTGCATGGCCCACTGTCTTGCATCAAGTGCTCTCTAAAAACCATTGCTTGCACAAGCCCAGGACCCAGATCCATTCCTTGGTATTTCTGAAGACATTATAATAAAATACAAGGACGTAATGTATGACTGCCAAAGGTCTTTGCTGAATGAGTTAGATAAGAGTGTCAAAATACCATCTTCTCAAATGACTGCATCAAAAAATTATTTGGTATTGCACAAGTGGTACAAAACTAACTGTAACCTTAATATATTTGGTACAAGTATAAAGCACATAAAGATTAATATCTTCTATTTGTTTTCTTAGGAATAAGCACCCTTTTTAACCAGTGTTTTGAAGTTTGCAGTGTAAAATAACAGATTTTTATCCAAATATTTGCTACTGTTCAAAATCTATCCTGCTTCCAGTCTGAAGGGGAGATATTTTAAAGAAAACAAGAACAACAATTTCATGGTGTTTTGTCCCTATGTGAAAAGTTAAAGTAGAAAACATGCTTTAATTGTACATTTTCAGATTAGACTAAAACTCTTAAGGAAGCTGGAGAATCTGGGAAATGAAACTTTTCAGTATTTACATATATTCACCAAAGAGACTAAAGCAGTCACATTTCTCAGTGTTAAGAAACCACTCCTTCATATCTCGTGGTACCGTATTCTTGCACACAATTCTATCACATTGGTAATCCATGGAAGTGGAGGATCACACGATTTACTTTCTTTGTCTCTCCCACATTGCAGCTTTGTCTTTTCCTCATGGAAGGGGTAAATCACAAGGTAGTTTGGAATAGGCTGCTAGAGTTGCAGTTTATTAGTTTTTCTTTTCTATGCTGGTATAAATGCTGGATTTTGTCATAGATTTAGATTTTTTAGCTGAATCTGTTTTAGGAAATAACTGGAAATGCATGATAAAGAATTTAAATACTTGTCCTCTAGTATGTCAAAACATGAAGAGGAAAAAAGCGTGTATTAGGAGCACAGGCTGTAATCCTACGTAATCCTATAGTAATATGCATTCATGTCTAAATGCAAGAAATTAATATGAGAACAAATAGTTGGTTACATTTTGGTTGAACCAGATTGGGGTATTTACGTATCTACGCACAGAGGTAAAGACAGATACTGGAAAGTGTTGTGGATTGTAACAATTAGTTTTGTTCTTCTGTCAAAATTTGGGTTACACAAGTATTTTCTGTCAAAACATGTCACCTCTCAGAATGAAGTGCAACATTAGATGAAGAGCTGAATTAAGGAGTATATGAACAATTGTTCAAGACAAAACCTGAAGAATGTTTCACTATTGAAAAATATCTAATGGAAAAGTTCTATAAAATTTAACTCTATAAGAATTACAGAAATTATTCAAAACAACCAAACTTCCATAAAGAAAACTATTTTGGCTACCATCCTCCAAGTCTTCCATTTTTTTTAATTTTTTTTCTTCCCACAGGAGTGTTACATAAAGACGATCTTTAAATGCCATCATAACTAGTTATGCATCCTGCATTTCACTTTCACTTTTTAAGATCACTGCTAGCAAAGCTCATACAGACCAAGACAAAGACCCCCTAAAAACCTCCAGGACAGAAATCATAAGCTTTTCCTCAAGGGAGTTGCATTTCACCCTTTCTTGACTTGTGTCTTGCCGTTACCACAGTAATGATAATTTCCACCATGTCCATCTATAATAGATTCTCCAGACTCTTGCTTCATTAAAAATAAGAACAACAACAACAACAACGAAAAAAAAAAGGCTAAAAGTCACCTAAATTTAGTCACCTAAAATTCAAGTATTGGTCACAAAATTCATGAAGAAACTAATGAATGAAAATAATCGCTTTGAAATTTTAGACTGGGCTTTGTATAGTTTAACTGTTAAGATTAGGGAATAAAAGTGAGAAAAGCTGTATTCACATGTGAATATTTAAAACCAATTAAAGCCTTCTCAGGAATTGGAATTATCTTGTTGGATACCTTTCTAATTATTAGCCAGATGATGCTACAACGTTTTTCACCAGTGAAGATGACTAGGTATTAGCCAGAGATGTCCTTTATCATTTGACCAACAATGTTTCTATGTCAATCACATTATTTCCCAAGGCGAGACATAAAAACATAAGGTTTATAAACTCACTCTGGATAAGTGTTGTGCATAAAAACACTGTCACATTTCCGTATACAGTTAAGTCAACCTTTTGAAAACACATTTTTGAAATTGTTTTCAATTTGAAATTGTTTATTTACTATGCTTTGGTAATTCTTTAATATTTAATTTACTTTATAAATTTCCTGATTTTTTTTCTGGGGGATCTTTCTTACTGAACAGTCTGAAGCAAATTTTAAGACTTTAATCATAAAGTTTCAGTCTGCTTCTCCTGAGAGTATCCCATGAAGCAGTAAATACTGCACACTAGCAAAATATTCCTATGATTCTTATATTTTTTTGCTGTTTAGTTAGGTTTGTGCAGAGTTATTTTTTTATGTCAGTAATCGATATGCCATGGCTGATGATTTTTATTGAAGTAAAAAGAGAAAAGAATATTTCCCACAGGAATCTCCAGGGAGAGTAACGTTCAAATGTATATAAAGAATATAGAGTGATTGCAGTTTTATGCCTGAGGAAATTCAGGAATAGAAGATATTGTAGTATGTATTCCAATCACTGCAAAACAGTTTTAAGTTTAAAAAAAAGTTAAAATACTAAGCTTACATAACACACAGTTCTTTGGAGTTGTTGGGGTTGCTGCCTACTCACTCCTGTACTTCTGTTTTGTAATTTATTTCCGCATTAATCAGCTACACAAAGGAAAAACAGAAATCAAACCAGAATTCTACTATATGTAGTTTAAGCAGACTTGCAGATTATTTAAAAAAATAAACAAATTACTCAGTGAATTCCCAGGCATTTCCTCATGTCATCACTTGATCTCCTTTTGTATGTGTGATCAAAAGTTATGCTTATAGCATGACAACCCTGGTTATTAGTAATTGGCCACACGAATCATGAGGCCTGCCTGGTTCAGAAGGGTACACAGAGCATTTCACCATCTAACATGCCCACATCCTCAGATAAAAAAACGTCCACAAGATATTTAGAAAGCATAAGTCTTGCAACAGAAGAATATGAACTTCTCAGGACGAAGATAAGGCCAAATTCATCAGCAGTATCTTTCTGCTATGGAAATGGCTTAATTAAACTAATCTTTGAGGAAATAGGCTTGCCACATACACCTTCTTAGAATTCTTTCCCTCAGCTCTGTTGCAGCAGCTGTCTTATTAGAGGGCAAAAAATGAGCTGAGGCACAGAATTCTTGTAAAATACAGCATAAAAAGGGTCCTGGTTTATTCCTCTTCATGGCTTTGTCATCTTAACTCCAACTATTCACTGACTCCGGCTGCAGCAAGCTCCTACTCTANAGTCACCTATTTTCTCCTCTCCGACAAGCTCAAATCCATTCTTCCGATGTACAAAAAGTACACCCTTACTCCAGACCTAGTTACCTAAATGTGAACAAAACAGATCTCAAATTGTATTGTGTAACAATGCGGGCTAGTGGTGACTCACTGCAAACTCGCAGACGTGTCTCCACGAGGAAGACATTCAGGGAGATGCACAGCAATCACTCACACACCATAAGTAACTTACTGATTACAGAGGATGGGAGGGGTCTTTGGACAGAATTCCAGAGGAGCTTACTTCACCACAAACTGAAGAAGTCCAGAGGCAAAGAGCATGAAATTCAGCGGGTCCAGGCTTATATAAGGGCACAAAGGGGTGGGGCCAACAGCAGCAACCAATCACTGAGAGGTATGGGTGGGGAAAAAGGAGTACACTGACCAGTAGGGAGACAGGAGAGTAAATGGACAGGGGTACAAGCCAATGGAGTTACAAAGAAACTCTAGAAACTGCTGAAACTGTTAGAAACCTGATCACATAAGGTCAACGAGGGAGTAACGGCCAATGGGCCAACAGGGGGTGTAGCACTGGGGTTGATGGACAACCTGTTAGTTAAACAGGGAGTCCATAGGATAAGTTAAAGTCTAGAGGACATTCTTCCAGGGCATAGCCCCAGGAAGCCCCCTAACAGGCCCGCGGGCCTCCACAGTATTGTATCCCATTTCTTCTTTTGTCACTCCCTAGTGATTCTGAAGAAGTTCCCTCTCTTCCCTAGTTTCCTTCCCAAGTTTTCTTGGAAGACGAGCGAGAGAAATAAATCCAACCTAGCTCTGGAAGGCTCCCAGCACAAGCTATGAGCTAATTAGCATTTAACACAATACAAATATGCAGCACTAATATGGTGGAACTATTACAGTGCATTCTTTTCAAACTGCCATGGCAATATGGGATACGCGCGAGCCTCGCTGAAAGAGGGAACTCTGTATCAGCATGCCTCAAGTTGTTTCAGCACTTTGGGACTTTCACAGGTGGGCAGTCAAAAATAACTACGCAAACCCGGTTAAGGATTGCATTCCAGTGAAGGAACTAGAAAACTCTTCATCACAGAAAGTACACCATATATCCCTTGCTCTTTTATTTTTTTTTTCCTGGTTTCATAATAAATAGACCACAAGCATGCATTATATTTATACTTACAAATAATCAAAGACTTAAAAAGCCCTCCTCAGAGTATTTTCCTTCATTATTTGCCTGCTCAACTTTGAAACAAACAATTTAACAATTTCATTAATTCTGCAGGAAGAAAAAATCAAACACTATTTGGAACAACTGTATTTCTAAGGGAGAAAAAAAGGAAGTATAGCAGAAACTAGTTCAGTATGATTTTAAACTTTTTTTTTTTTT
Organism: Illadopsis cleaveri; assembly: GCA_013399915.1. Classification (NCBI taxonomy): domain Eukaryota; kingdom Metazoa; phylum Chordata; class Aves; order Passeriformes; family Timaliidae; genus Illadopsis; species Illadopsis cleaveri. The sequence goes on from VXBB01024036.1 coordinate 22,462, forward strand.
TTTTCCAAGATATCCACAAACCTGCCTGTTCAATAACAAACTTGGTCATCGCGTGATCTGTTAAAATTGACCGGAGTTTTACTACTTGTTTTAATGGGAACATGTTGTCTTCTGTATGTTGGTGCTTAACGAAGACAGAGTGGAGAAAGGGTGAATGGTTATCAAGAATTGATGAAATTGAACTTTGTCCAGGGTCTTATGAAGCTTTTATCGTTTTGATTATCTTGGGTTTATCCAAGCATCATTTTTTGCTTTTCATTGATCTATTTTTATCCTATTTCTTTTCTTTTACTCCATATTTTTTTGCCATTATTGTAATTTACTTATGACAGAATTCTTGAAAAATCTCTGGGCTAGCAAAACTTCAAAGTTAAACTTAGAAGTTTTAGTGGTTATGGCTCTAAACTTTTAATCAGACAGTAATTCTGATTATAAATATACTTCACAGGTATAGATTCTTTCCACCTAAGGAGAACCAAGTTTCCTCAAATATTAATCAACATTCATCAGAGTCAAGAAGTTGCTGATGTTGTAACAATATTTTCAATTAGTTGTCACTAAGGCCAGCTAGAATAGAATTCATCATGAAATTAAGACAGTGGGACTGAATGTCTGGACACAGACATCCACAAATGTGGGTATTATCAAGTCTTTTGTTATGTCCAGTGGAGATTCAGTCAATGCAATTAATTCAGATTAGAGAGCAACAAATCTCATCTAAGCATAAGCAACTAAGGTGGAATTTGTTTACTTAAACATTGCTGTCTTTTACCATTTCAAATGAGTACACAGGGTACGTGCATAAAGCTGACATGTCAGGGTGTTACAGCTGATCTCTGCCTCTCCGGAGCAACAGCTGGTGACTGGGCTGGATGCAAATGGAGGACACAACACTTTACAGTATCTGAAAAAAATTTTGCATTTAACTCCCCAAGCTTTATTACTTTTATGGCTTAATTCTTCATTGATATAACTCCTAGCATAGGCGACAGATAACTTCTGACATCCTTGTAGAGAAGAGTAGTTTATGATACTTTCCTGACTGTTCAACCACTTGTTAGTAAGCTAAATAAGTAATTTGGGATTCAAGCTGAAGATTTTCATTTTGTTAAGTGCTTCAGTTTAGAAAAATAAATCACACAATGCTCAGGAAGATCTGTAACCCTGCTGCTGAATCAATGATTTTGACCCAAACTTCTCAGTGATTTTAGCATCTTAACTTTTACAAAACTTTGGTAGCTAGGCAGCCAAATGCCTTTAACCTTTTGAGTCCATATCCATAATGATCACAATAATACCACAAATTTTTAAGCATGTGCAGTGAGAGGGGAGGTGCAAAGTCTTCCCATGGAGTGTTCTGAGAGAATCAGGTTACTCTGAACATGTTTCCACAGCACACAGGGAAGTCAGATGAAATCAGCATGAGCAGATAACTGCAGCAGATTGTAACTCGTGTCTCAAATTTGAAGACTTGATTTGATATAACTACTAAGATATGAGTGGTATATTAATGACAGGTCTTTTTATTATTTTAAGGTAGATAGATATAAATTTAGCTGATTTTAGCTATTTCATATAAACCTTGCCCCAATTGTTTTGAGACATTTCATCTTAATTTTTTTTTCTTTTCAATTATGCTTAAGTGTATCTTATGTTCCCTTCTTCTCTTTTCCTCCAAGATTCTTGGTTTATGTTGTTTAAAATCCTTCTGGTATCATTCCAGAGTAATTTTCTGGCTTCAGTGTAATTTCTCGAGATGCATATTGATGAATAAACTGAAGGAAGATTTTTTTTGCAATACTTCTGTGTTTTTAAATATTTTGAACCTTCTACTATCTTACACTAGTCCTTCAGCAAGAGCCTCTCAGTCTCTAGGAGGGCCTTCAAAAGCAGTCTGATGTGGTTTAGGCAAAAAAGAATGCTTGACCTGTTCCATAATGGGAGCATGCTATTTGCAGATAAGGAAGCATGAGTTATAAATTTCCTGTCAGCAGCTCATGATGCATTTAAGCGTTATATATTCACACATTCTAGCAAAAAAGTGCTTCCTTTGTGGAGAAGGAAAATAACCATCAAACAAGCATTTTGCATCCTATTAATGGCACATTTGGGGGAGCTGCTGCAGAACACTACAAAAGGGTAATCCAACATTGTCCCACTGTAAAAATGTATTATGTCTATTAATTGGTTCATACAGCTTTAAAATGAGTCATTAATAATTTAAAAAAAAAAGAGGAAAAAATCAGATTTCTTTTAAAAGTAAGAATTACTATGAAGGGGGGATGTTCCTTGGGGAAAAACTGGTAGAAGATATTTGTCATTTTTAATGGTAATACTTCACCTGGTATGTATACTAAAATATCAAACCATACTTTTACAGCTCTTTTAAAAATCTGCCTTTCTCACTTCTTCCATGTATTTATCCAAATAAGTCACTTGAAAGGCAAACTCCACTTTCCCAAGAGTGGTAGTACACAAAATTTCATTTATTGTTTCCTTGATTCTTGTAAAAGTAATTCAGCAGCATGTAGAAAAGCAACACCCAGATTTCTTTATGTTACTATAGAAAAGCTTTATTTATAAACCAGATATTTAAGCATATTCTGAGAAGTGTTACAAATTCCAGTTCTATTCATATCTGGCTCCTCAAGACAGGTGTGGTCTCTCAAAAGGAGCAGTATGCCATAGCCTTCTGTGAAAACCAGGCATCAGGAATCTCAGACTGGATTTGCAGAAAAGGGTGCAGAGACTTGGGCTGTAGAAATGTCATTCAGGAAAGGGTTCTATTTAACCACAGTGCTCTGCAATTATTCCAAAGCCAAAGCTGCATTTAGAAGTTGAATTTTGATGTGAGCTAACACGCTTGATCCTTTTGCCTGGAGAAAATGGAAGTGGAGAATGTGAAATGCAATTCAAGCAAATACTGTGGGTTGTAACAGAGACCATTGATATATTTTCTTGTAAGCTACTATAGCACTCCAAGTTCTACATTTGCTGTCTGCTTTACAAAAAAACCTGTAAATTGAAGAAACAAATAAATTTTTTTTAATGATCTTTGCTGGTCTGGATAAAAGAGAAGTTTTAGCATAAGCCAGTCAAAAAGGTTTGTGGCGTTTTTTTTAGTTTTTTATGTAGGGGTATATTCCAAAAGGAAATAGGCTTAAAATGTGTTAATTTCTTTCATTATTGTATTCCTGGAGTGGACAGATAAAGATAAGGAAGTGATGATTCCATAAGACAGGTTGGCCTTTCAGAGTATGATGCAGATTCATAAATGGCATAACTTTGACTTCAGTTACCATTTTGTTGAACAGTAAATATTGGTTCTTCAGGACACTGACACAAAAAGTTTAGATTAATTGAAAGCAGATTGTTTCAGTCTCTTTACATTTGAGTCAAAGGACTAAGACAAGTCATCACTCTTTTTCCCCCTTCTTTTGTTAGAATATTTATCTATATACTTAATTTTTAAAAATTGCTTTTACCCTTTTTGAGAAGGAAAATTGATTTTTTATTTTTTTTTTTTTTAATTTTAGGAAATTTTGCCATAACTGAATTTGTACCTGTATCCAAAAGACATTAAGCATTAGTTTTTCTGCTGTAAAATGCTATTGTGGTAATCTAAAGGATCCTATGAAATCTTGCATCTTCAGATATGACTTAGATTTTGAGCCAGTAAAGTTACCTGTAGGATTATGAACTATAAAAACCTGAGTCTGTTTCACTACTCTTGCAAGAAAATTTTTAACTTTAAAGATGACATTGTTCCATTTAAAAAAACCCCAAAACTAACATTGAAAATCAAATCATAAATTGAACAGAGAATAATATATAACAAACAGCCTGTAACTGAAGACCATGAGAAAATTTTTTTCTGCCTGGATGGTTCTAAGCAAGGTAGTACTGACAGTTGTAATGGGCACAGGTTTATTAAAAGGATATGTGTATGACTATGAGTTTGGAAGATAAGGAATGAAGTATTCAGGAAGCTTGCACCATCTTCAGATTTCTTATACAGAACTTAATCCAAAGTTCATTCAGTCAACGAAGGTAGATCCTTACATTTTTGACACTGTGGAAACTGTAGATCTGGAAGCCTAAATGACACCTGGTATTGTGTGCTGAAAAAGCATGGCTCAATTGCATTGCAAACTCTGTTTGAAGTGAAAATTGCTCAGCATTAGTTTTTATGTTCTGCCAAAACAGGCCATAGGTATCTGTGGCCTCCTATGAGCATTCAGGAGACTAGAATGCCCCCAGCAAGTACTGTAGTGAAGGTCAAACACTCTCTGCAGACAGTACAGCACAGAATCCTGAATGTCTCCCTGACATTCAGAGGTTTAGCTTCAGCCCTGAATGTCACGAAAGAAATGACATGCAGCACTCTGGGTGGAACATGCCTCCTGCATCAGTTCATCTTAAAACACTTCTGGGAATTAGGCAGAGTTTGACATAAATTCGTACAGAATCATTTATGACTTCCACAGAAAAATTTTATGAAAGAAATATTATCACAAAGCATTGCCTTAATAAAGAATTAGGTTGATTTTATTCATTCACTTTCTTTAGTTAAAAATAAATACATAAAGTCTTTGCAGTAATGCTTAAATCATAATAGCTTCTGAATTGTTAAATAACACTCACTACACTGCAAATCTAAAAGCAAGGATGCAAAATCAAAGTAGATGTAGTCACATGGGGAGTGCATGTTATTTGTTGTCTAGAATTCATGTCTATGCCTCTGCTAATAAAGAAAATGCATCACAAACCATTTTTTGGTCCTGCTGCCATCTGCTTTGGCACATCTTATTTCTGTACAGACAAATTATCTTTTGTCCCAAACTGTAGTAACTGCATCCAGATTGCTTGGGAGGAGGTGTTCCTGGCCTGTGATAGCATCAAACTGTGCCTGGGCATAGACTCTGAGAGTGCTGGTTGATTAGTCTAAAATTATTTCAGTGGCCATGCTAAGAATTTAACAGTATGAATGACTACATGTCCATGTGCAAGTCTGTGCATTGGCCCTGTTTAGTTTGCCAGAATATATGTATTCCATATTGTTTCGTGTCTGTCAGTGGTGTTATATGAGTTTGTGAAAAAATAATGGAAACAAGAAAACATGATAGTACTGAAATCAGGAATAGTGAATGGAATGTGCTTATGGTGAAAGAGGAGCTGTGCAAAATTTGCAGCATTGGTGGAGGGCAATTTTTTTCCTTCATTAACCTTCATGTTAAATAGCCAGAAGATCTTCCTCATGTGTGTGAAATTCCTTTTAATATGTTAGCTATTCAATACTGTCCAGCATCCCATCTTTTAACCTTAGCAGCCTGACATCACATTTATCCTCCATGTGGATGAATAAAAAAAAATGTTTTGATACATTGAAAAAATCTATAATGTGTTCATTCCACTATTGGCAAGAAAAGGAAATAAGTATACAAAACAAGTATATATGAAATATGATTCTTTCTGAAACCACTTTGATATGATCAGCCTCCAACAAGCTCAGAGGTCATTGAGCATTATATAGGATATTACACAATGGATGGCACTTCAGGTTATTAGTGCACAGTTGACAGCCAAACTTAACTGTGACATACAACACAAGTACTCCAGTTCTACAGAACAGAAAAATGCTCTCACTCTATTGTGTATGAAGTCCAGGGATGTATGAAGGTATGCTGGACACAGGGTATATTTAAAGAGGGGCAAAACCTTTTTTGATACAATTGTCAGAAGGAAATATATGTGCAAAATACATATATGTCTATTATTACTCAACAAATCCTTTGTTGCTTTAGAATATTTACACGGTAAAGTTCATGATATATATGTAATGCTTATTGGCTAAAAAATAAGTTCAAAAGTGGAAATCTTTAATATTCAGAGAGAATGTCCAAACTGTCCAAAGCATAAAGAATTTCAGTCTTGTTAATGTTGGCAATAATAAAATTAAATTAAAACAACACCTATAGCTAAGGCAATACTATATAGAACTATTATACAATTCTCCCTGTAATTTATTTTAACTCTTTAATACTGTAAAGAAAAGAGTAAGGCTTTTTCTAAAATGTTCAAAAACTCACTCAAAGGAAATTGGCTTACAAGTGAAACTCTGGGAAAATGGTCACTAATTCCTAATCAACTTTACAAACATAACTTTTTTGCTTGGTTGGGCTTTTTTATAGTATAAAATACACAAGAAGAAAAAAGGCAAAACAAAAAAAAATCCCACAAACCAAATACAAAAACATTGTAAAAAATATGTTTTGAAATGTGTTGAACAGCAAATCTTCTGATATTCTCTGTTTAGACTCGACTATGTTGTTCTTGTTACAGGTAAACTCAGTTAATGCTACTTGTGTATATCTGCTGTCTCAGAGAGCAACAAATTTACAGTTTCTCCTTCAGTCTTAAAATGTGAGAACACTGTGTGATAGTCAGATAGACCAAGACACAAAGGTCCTTCCCAAATATTCTAGTTTGCACTGAAAAATAATCTGAGTCTTAAAATTTCAGTCAGTATATTAAGAGTTGGCTGGATCTCCTCAGATGCTGATGTTCTAGAAATCTGAGACTGCTCTCAGAATGGAATAAGCTGTTAGCACACCTCTTCTCATTGTTTCTGTAATGCTTTACTCCACAGAACAGCATCTGTTTTGCTCGTAGCTCAACCAACGTTGAGAAAATCTACATCTTTACCTCTATTGCTATTTCATCTTAAACCAAAGCAGAAAAAACCCAGTGTTATGATGGTAGCTGCCTGAAGGTTTTACTGACAGCATTCCATCTGGAAATGACAATGGCTTATCACCCAATACTTTGTGTTCTTCCCTGAACAAGTCAGAGTGGACCAAACTACCTCCATTAATAACATATTGCAGAATATTATTTTTTATTATTTCAGTCATAAATTAATTTGGTGTACAGGTTTGTCCCATAATATTGTCTTTAATTCTTATAACTAAAAGTTTTACCATCTTTCCATAAGGCTGACTCAGTTTTAAACAAGATGTAAATAAATTTCATCCGCTTCCGTATAACAAAAACTTGCAAGGATTTTTTTTTTAACTGTTACTAATATACCTAGTCACTATCATACTCTATTTCTGCATATTTCTGGATTACTGCCTCACCCTGCTGTCTGAAACTAAGTAAACAGGTGAAATTCATTGTTTGCATCCTTGTTTTTCTATATTTCTTTGGGAGATAAAACAAACTTACGTATCGTCAAAATTTTTTATTCTCACTAAGACAGTCATTAAACTGCAGTCGAACTTGCCATTTTATTTAAAATATCTATTACAATTATTTTACCTTATGGAAGTAATTTAATGCTGACACCATTATGTAATATGGATTTAGAGCAGCTTTTAATCTAAAAAAAAAAATTGAATTCCAGTGGTTTGAAATTGTTCATCTCTGTCATTCATAGGTATATCAAAGGTGTCACTCGTGTCAAAACATACCATCAGATTCCACTGCTTCCCCTGTGTACCCCGAGAAAAAGTGGCTAAAGATCTCAGAAATACAGCAGTGGTAATGAAACCCCTGAAGTTCATAGGACCTGCACACCTCATTGCATGTAGCAGTTGAAGATTTGTATTTACCAGTTCACTTACAGCTGCATATGTTTCTTCCACTCCTTCTTTTCAACTAACTGCTCCCCTTGGAAAAAAAAAACAAACAAAACAGATTTCCAAGGCAGAAACTAACAGTACTGTGGTCTTCTAGCTGCCAGAATGTAACATAGTGGCTATCTGAGCATCTCCTCGGCCTTTCCAGCAGGTGTTGATGTTGATCCTGCTTCATTCAACAACTTCTTGTTTCCCTGGAAGAAGCTTACATCTGCTTGTACAAATTCTGTCATCACTGCCATTTCATTTGCAAATGCCATCTGCCTTGGAACTCCCTCAGGAAACAATCTTTCTTATCTGGCTCAAAAGAGGCATCCACATCATTTGCACTTTTTGAGCAATACTTTCTTGCAGCGCTAACCACAGAGCAAAAGTGTCACCTCAATCCCAAAATTAACAGATATCATTGTAACCAACTTCACCATTCCCTGTTTGCAACTCTGCACATCATCTCTTTCACTGACACAAAATATCTTTCTAGGGTAGATTTAAAAAAAAAACCACAGAGCTTTCATGCAAAATTTCTCCAGTCCTCTGCCCCTGGAAAGACCCTTTCTGAACCCTGAGCCAGATACAAGCTGAGGGTGGTAGATTTCCCTGTCTGTGTTTTTAGCAACATAGATAAAGCCTTGAGAAATAACTTATTCAGTGTGCCCAAACAATAAAATTGCCTTATAGTTGGCATGCACAAGCACAGCTGGAAGTTTATTATTTCCTCACCCCCATCTTTGGTCAAAAAATGAGAAGAGCTTTGTCAAAAGCTGATAAAATCTCATGTTCATGTAACTTACATGAAAAGCTCTTCTGTCATCTTCAAGAAAGTGTCACTAACACTGACAATGAAGCCCTCAGATATCAGAACTTGGCTGTCTTCTAGGCCTATATCTCAAAGACAGCATAAACAGATATTATGTAAGCAAATTGTAAATATGTTTTTGGCAGCACTGTGCTGATCGTTGCAGTTCCTTGCTGCTTTGTAGACATTTCCATAGCTCTCAAGCAGAAACAGGAAAATGTACATTCGGACTCACTTAAACACTGTGTCAGACAAGATTAAGATTGATTTAGTTTAGCCTGGGATTCTGTAGCTAATGTTCTCCACAGAGTCAGAAATGAGATGACAACCAGCGTACAACTAAACAAAAACCACTGAAATAATGTCTTTATTTCCACTGTATCAGACTAATCTGTGATAGTACTTGCAAATGCAAAACATTCTTTTCTTGTTGAAGACTAGTGCCGAACATCTTCTGGAGTGTACAGGAGTGCTTGTCCTTTTCAAATACTGCCTACTACAAGTTCACAAGAGCACAATAGGCCTAAATGCCAATCTTATGGCTGAAGATAAAAACTATAACAAATTCCTGTTTTTCTGCTGTGCATAAATAACATTGATTAGACCACAGTTTTGCTTTTAAATAGTCAGGATTTTCTGCCTGAGCAGTGGGAAATGGTTGAAGGTGCAAACTTTTTCAAAAAGGAAGAGGGCAAATTTTGAAAACCTTTAATGCAAATTAAGTTATTTGGTTTAGAAGTAAGAAAAGGTTGCAGATTACTTTGTAATGGGCAGAAAGTAGAAATTATAAATTTATGTTTTTGTAGTTTTTGTTCTTGTACCTTTGTAAATAAAATACCAAATTTCAACTCTAAAATTATAGACCCAGAACAAAGTAGCAGAACCTATTAAAAATATACTTACATATTCTGTACTATAAATATACTAGACAAAATAATAGGACATTGGCCTGAATCCAGATTATGCCAGTGATCTCAGGGGCTTGCTTGCAATGAATAAAGTTACACAAATGTTTGTTTTGTAGATTCAGCCTTGAGTCCTGAAATAAGAATCTACACTTAGTTTGTCTCTATGCCACCTTACTAATCATCATTGTTTATACACATATGTAGAATTAAAAAAGAAAAGGTACAGTATTTGCAGTATTTAGTTCAAAATTTCAACTTTTGAATATATATTTAAAAAATCTCCATTCTCTACATGAGAAGACAAACCAGTGCAATTACAGATAAGCAAGAATCTGACTATTCTCTCTGCACATCACAGAGATTGACACAGAATACACCATTGACCCATACTCGGATATCAGAAGTTACTGAGAATTTTCAGGAGAAGAGGGAAATTCAAAAGCCAGATAATTACCCTATAAGTCTTGGCAGCATCCAACACGTTTGTATTGGCATGAGGAAGTTGTACTTTATTAAGAGCATGAGTTAAAACCTAAGATGTTTTTACATACTTTTTCTTAAGTTATTAATGACATTTATTTACTTATTTAAAAGCATACAAAATTTAAAACCATAATTGTGACACTAAGTTTTACAAAAGTTAGCCCAGTATACCAAATTTATCTACATAACTTAACATTGTCTGATTAGCTCAGAAGACTCCAACTCTGCAGACTTTCAGACAGAGGTAAGATTAAAATGAAAACTGGAGAACAGAGTAAATAAACCATCAATAAAACAAGTAACAATTTCAGAGGAGAACTGGACTGTAGGGTACTGTTATTTATTGCCACAATTTTCTTCATTGCTTTTAATGAAAGATGAGTATTTACTTGACGGCACACAGTATAGTCAAATAGCACTCATAATCCTTCCTTTTGATTGTATTTAAAGTTTTCGTCTCAATTAAAAATGTTCTATTTTTGTAAGCACAGTCATAATACTTATTCAGCAGTTTTTCAAATCTTGTGTAATCTCACTAATAGAGGAAACTCTTGATTCTAGTTCAATTAGTAATGTGTGTGTCTTTTCATAAGAAATTTTAAAAGTATTTTTCTGTATTTCCTTTGATTTTCAGGCTTGATCAATTTTCATTTGAAAAGATAAAGTCCCATGAGTGTCAAAACCAACACTAATTAGATATTAAAACACATTCAACCCAAAAGATTTATCAAGGAATGCTAGTGATGGGAACATCTTTTTTTTCTGAATACATTGATTGTTCTAATTGCAAACTGTAGAAAGTTAATAGAAACCCACTGTCTGTAATTTGGGGTTGGGGTTTTTTTGTTTGTTTGTTTTGTTTTGTTTTGTTCTGTTTTTTCGACTGTGTTAATTTTCTCTTTTATGAACATTGACTGTATATTAAAAAAAAATTCTACTGAGGAATAAGTTAGGATTAAGATTTTCAATGTAACAAGAAACTGAATAAACTACAGCCAATATCATTTATAAATTTGTAATCTGTTGAGAACATCAAACTTTGAATCTTCACCACGTGGCTGTGTTTAGCTTTGTTTTCTAATGCATCCTCATGTTATCACAGCTGTTAGTTAAGATAAGAATCAAAGGCCAGTCTCTAGACTAGGTGGTCCACCAGGCTACTAGGCATAAAGCATCATCATTCCTGAAATCGATGAGCAATAAGGAAACAACGTTGTATTCAAACACTTTTGACATTCTGAGGTGGAGAGCAACAGCCTGTCTACAGATAGGTCATCTGACTAGATGAGACTTTGGCACAAATTAGCCAGGGATTCAAAAACATGCCTGTAAATCTACAATAAAATCCATGAAATACATCACTGCCACAATCCTGTAAGCATTTGAATGAAAAGAGAAAGGTTTGTTGGTTGCTTTTATTTGTTTGCTACTTTTTAAATATTGGTTGAGTTGTAAATGTGAAATCCTAGCACAAAATAAACATAGATGCTCTTTTGTATGTTTATCTTTCAAGGTTCTTAGGATGAATATGTCTTGATCAGCAACACATTTCTAAACAATTTTTTATTTGTCACAGTTATATAAATGTCACAGTTATGTAAATGTTTAGGCAACACTTACTTTTGTAAATTAATTTTTATCTATACATGAAAGACAAAGTAGACACCATTGTTAAAAGGAACTCTAGTTGTGATCTTTAAATGAGGCAAATTCCTTTACATAGTCAAGTGAATATTTCCTTGACTACACAACAGAAATAATACATGAGTTATTCAGGAAAAAAATATTCTGAACACCAAAGAATGTCTGTCTGTCTGCAGACTGCTTAGTAATTTTCCTCATTTTGTCTCTTTCAAAAGCTTTCTCTGTTCCTCGTATGGGATAGAGTTACACTCCATGAGCTAAAGAAACTTCTACATATTTATACAGCATTTTTCTTCTTCATATGTCATGGAAACGAATAGCCAAACCGAGTCTGCTTTCTGTGGGAATACTTTAGAGATGCAGAACTGCAGGGAATCCCCTTCTGTCCTGAAGTTCCTCCCTGCAGAAAATAGGACTGGATTGCTGTGCTCCCAGAGGTCAAAGGCAGGGGACGAAGGATGCTGCTGGCAGTGAGGCAGGCATGGAAAAGGGCTTGGCCCGAAGCGGGGTGCAGCATCCCCAGGAACCAGCTCTCAATTGTGGAGCTGTAACTGAGAAAGCTTGTCTGTGTGTATTGTACAGAGAGTCATCAGCACTACCCAGCGCACAGCCCACAGTGCCCTTTGAAGTTTAGTAAGCGTGCTGAGTTGGCGTGTCCTTGAAATCCAGTAGAAAATTTAGGTCTAGCTTGCCACTGGGCTGGAGTAGCCTCACATCCAGCACTTCCAGCCCACCTCTAGCTCTGCTGAGGCATCAGCCACATTGTGCCTGTTTGCATGTGTGTCTGTGTGCCCACAGGTGTGTGCATGCCCTTAATGCTTGTCTTTGTCAGTGGTGTGCCTGTCTACTTGCACACTTACATGCACAATAATGTATTTTTGTTGAAGTGAATCCTTTTCTATCCAACATTCCTATGAGAGGAGATGATAATGAAGTAAGGGTGATATTTTGCTTCTCTTTTGAAATAATTACCCAACAAAAACTTGTGATCAAGATTTTGCAGTAATAATTACCCAACAAAAATTTGTGATCAAGGAGATTTTACAGTACTGGTACTCCTCCTACCAGTGCATTGTTAGAAAGAAATTCAAATCATACTTGAAGAGGAAGAAAAATGTTTCAACATCAATTTCACTGCTTCAGGGTTTTGTCTCTAGTTTTAAAATGCACAGTTAAACAGAACAGGGTTTATTATTTTGTTGTGATTAATTTACTGTAATTTCTTTCACTATATGCTGAACATAAATGCTGAGTGTATTTTGAATGCACTTTTACTGATAGCTTCAAATATTCATAACTTGCCTATCATGCATACCTCAATAATCTTGGAATTGAGAGCTCCTTGTTTTCATGTTAGTTCACAGGATCTTCTTATCTCTTTCCTCATTTATGTTGCCCTGGATCTATAATTTTACCACAGGGAAAAATACTGTTAAATATAAAATTGATCATGCAATATTTTTAGTAGCACTTCATTTCAATCTTACTTTCATACATTGGGTGTAATTTCAAGCAACAGAGATAACGAGAACAGCCTGTCTTCAAAGACAGATTTGTCTGAAGAAATATGTTTCCTATATTCAAGATGGGCATATATTTAAAATGTAATTTTGGATAGATGTTTATATTAATTATATCGTTTGTAACATTTATACGGATTACATTTACAGTCGTATTTCTGTTGAGTACAGACCACCTTCACTTACACTATTATTTCAGTCAATTGCAAGCTGATTGAAGCAATGAGTCAAATTTAAGTGAGGTATGCCGTACTGCAATTTGAAAATTGAAATCATCTTGTATAGAAAATGGTCTAAACTGTTCAATTTATTCAATACTTTAAAGAAAGATATTTTTTAATATAATGTCCTTTTAATGTGCTTTTTTCATGTGGTTTTCAAGTGAATTGGTGAGTTTAAAATATTTAATGTGAACTTCTATATTTATTGCACATATTGTATTTGTAAGAAAAATAGCACATTTTTTCTTGATATATAATTTTCCTCCAGAGGCTTTCCTGTATTTTTGGACTTTTCCTATCGTGTAGGAGGTCTTAAATGATAACACAAGTAACTAACACATTGTGTTGTCATTTCTTTCTTCCTTTTTTCTAAAGTACGCTATCTTCCTTGAGCAGAAGGAACAGAATGAATTTTGAATTCTCTCTGTGTTCCTGAGAATGCTTTTGCATAGTGCTTAAAATTTTGCCCTGAATGCATGATGTGAAAGGCAACAGCAATCTTCTTTCGAGCAAAATGTTGTGATTTGTCCCTTACCAATCCGTGAGGATCTCGAGCAATTTAATCTAAATAGACTCTGCTATTTTCACACATGAGTGGGTAACAATTGCCTCTGAGGTGCAAATGTGATGAACCATTGACCGTGTCATTCAAAAAGAAAAGAAGCCACAAAAGCCATAATATATGCAGTGAACATAAGGCTAAATTGTTATCTTCAGATAATAAGTTATTGAACTTTTTTAATGTAAACTTTACATATTCTATGATCTTTTCTGTAAACTGGATAGGTAAAAAGACATAGAGGTAATTATTGAAAACCAATTGCAGTGAGATGCAGAACAAAAGCTATTCCTTTTTATGATGATAATTGAGCAGAGCTCAAGGCTTAGTAGGATAAAATGATTTCAAGCCTCTTTACATTGTTTTGATTAGGAGATTGAAAATGTGATGTCTTAATAAAGAGAAACATACAGTTCTAAAAACATAGCTCCTTTTCTGCATTATCTTAAATATAGGTATTTTTTCTTTGTGTCTTTCACATAAAGTGCAGTGCTAAGTGCCAAATCCTAAAATAACAGGTCCCACTTCCAGGGGACCTTAATAACTGCCCCAGTCTGGCTTTGTTAACACTCGGCCCAGTGAGCCAGATCATGTACCCTCTGCCAAGCTGATCTTCCTTCAGTGGCACACAAAACAATAGCTGCACCTCTTGCCCTTTTTTATTCTGCTCCCACTTCTGCTAAGGCTCATGAGGTAACTTTGGGCCTCAGAAACATCAAACACAAAATCAGTATTTAGGAGAACAAAGTGGTGTTTTCTGTGACTAAGTTCTACGTGCAATCTTAGGCAAAGAATCTGAGACCAAAAAAAAGTGGAACCCCTGAGTCAAGTGCTGGGTGAAAGTGGTTCTTCTGTTACTTAAAGAACATTTCAGATCACTGACATAAAAAATTAATTCCAGTGAATGATGGCCTAAGTCTTCATCCACATGGTCTCCTACTTCCCTTTTTCCATCTTAGCTGTGGTTATTTGCTTAGGAAGAAATAATCAAATCTTATAAAGGTAACTTATTATGTTTAATCATCATGATTCAGTGTGTATAACTGCTCCAAGATGAAAAATTTCTACATTTATAAATATTTTGAAAGCTTTTCTGGCAACTATGGGTTTCCAGCTGGTGATGTACAGATGTGAAGAGAGATCAGGTTGGAAGTACTTCTGCAGTGAGAAAACTATATACCTTTTGTTTCTGCTGTTTTGGTTTGGTTCTTATCTCTCTGTTTGGAATTGGTTGCCTACAGCAATGATTTGGAAATCTGGCTATAGAGATTTTACTTCCTATAGACTATCCTTAGGGGATTTTTGAACCATATCCCACTTCATCCCTGCTTAAAAGCTGCTTATATGTGAGATGTGGATCACCAGTGTCATACAGGACAGTTCTGCACAGATGTCAGCTGTTGATAAAAGCATACTACAAAGCTTTTAGTAGTCACAGTTAAAATAAAGGGGTTTTTCTGCAAGAGACCTGGCCTTCTGCTTGTTCAAACACTAGAAGCTCTTTTTATTTTTTTCTTTTATTTTCTAAGGATTTCGTCATTAAGAAATAGCATCACTTCTTGAATTGCAACAGTTTTTCTTGTCAGAATGCAAGAGAGGGAATTCCCTCTTCTCATAGATATAAGGCACAACATGCAGGAGAAACATTGTGTTTCAAGCGAAAAAAAGGAAGGATAGATGGCTAAAACAGCATCCTTCATTTCTCTATGTGACTAGGGGCAAGAAACCTCAGATTTAATGCTATCCAGGAGTCTTCAGACAAAAGACATATTAATGAAAAATGTTGATTTATTCAAAATAAAACTTGCATAGAAATACATAGGTTTCAGTGACTGCATTTTTCTTGGGAAGCTTTCTCTTTTTTTCATTAAAGGTTTTATTCAAAAATGAGAAAGAGAGAAGAGAACTCTCCAATTACTATTTGCCTTATGGTCAGGGAACTCACTTGAGATAAAAAAACCTGAATTCAAGTCTGTAATGACCCATAATATGCAGACCTCTAAACCTCATTATTAAAATTTGAATGCCAGAATTACTATTAGTTGTTTTGGCAATGAATTCACTTTTGAAAGGTCTCATTATAGTGCCACTTATGAAATGTCATCAAGTTATAAATATATTCCAATAAATGGGAAAAATATATATTTTTTTGCTTTCCTATTTTGTTTTTATGACAAGCTATGTTTATTGGGTTTTGCCCCAATTCTGAGTCATGAGATTTTCCCAGCATGTCTGTCATCTCATATTGCAGTATTTGATCTTCCATTAAACAAACACAAACTATAACCTTTATAGTTGCAAAGATAACCTTCAAACAATGAAGTGAATGTATTTGGTTTTATCAGCAACATCTCATTTGGTCTGAAGCACGTAATGAATGCAAATTTATTTTCATTTATCACACTGTTGAATATTAATACTAGTGCAATCCAATTTTTAGTGTCAAGAACTATTCCTATGCTGATGAAAGTCTTCAGGAGAAAAGATGGGAGATCCTGGTGTATGCTCTGGTGCCTCCTATGAGTGCCCTTTGCCTCCACAGTCTTGGGGAGGTAAAGATTAAGAGGAAAGAAGAAAGTTTTAGAGCCTATAGCCCTTAATCTCTATCATAATAGTAACTAAAGATCTGGTCCACTGACATGCATCTAATGTTGTGAAGGTTCCACAAATATCAAAATTTCACAGACATTAAAATTGTATATCCAAGCATAGAATTAGTGCAGTTCTGTTTCTTACTTTTACTGATGTGATGGAAGTCTAGTGCCAATTCTTTCCAACACGTTATAATCACAAAAAGAAGCATCTTAAATTAATTATACAAATATCTGAAAACTACTTCCTATCTGTCTTCCATGAAATTCTTTTGCAAACCAGGTTAGAGTCATGGTTCTGTTTTCACTACCAAGAAAATGCAATGGCAACCACAATATCTAGAAAAAAGAATCCATTGAGCCTAAAAGAAGTCAGATTTGTCATCCATCTTGCCCAAATGGACTTAACTGCCAACAGCAATCAAAATAAAAAAAAGTGCCATGAGATAGGTGTTCCTAGTGATGCTAAAATAAAATAAATTAATTGAAAAATAATACAGATATAGCTCCATGCTTTTTGGTTTGAAGTTTGGGGGTTTTGTGTCATCTTTTGGTTTTTGGGTTTTTGCATACTACACTAGACTCCAATTAGAGAATTTATTTTATGCATTTTACATCTGAGAATTTCAACACTTTGAAAAGACAGCATTCATATTAGACTGTTTTGATAAATTTATGCCTGATATGAAATACCGGCAGTTCACAACTGAAAAAGAAATAATGTTCTAGAGTAGAAAAAAAATCCCAATGAAACAAAGTCAACCAGTTTTTCTTAAAAATTTAACAAAAATTTGGTCCTTTCTAACATAATAATGAATTGTACACCTCTTAAAGATATGAGTGGCTAGAGGGGATGGGGGAGGTTGTTTGCTGTGGTTTTTTGTGTATGATGAAACCCAAAAGAAAGGAAACATTACCTCAAATAATTTTTTTATTTAATCTGAAGCTATACCAAAATAGATTACAGTTAAAATTTTCCTCTTTTGCACTGTAGTATAAAGAATTCTGGAACGATCACATTATATGTGTATTGTGTGTGAAAGCTGCCGATTACCATTAGGATGAAGGAAGAACATGGATTTATTGGCACTTAATCCTTTCATTTGCCATTCCATTCTACTCCACACATCCACCTCTTCTCCCTTCTCCACACACACACACATAATAATCAGTGTGGAACAGATGATTTAAAGTCCACTATATTTACTTCATGGTTTTTAGGTTTGGTTGTTTTTTGGTTTTTTTTTTTTTTTTTGGCTGTATGATGGTCACTACTGAAATTAAGCCCTAATGTAATAACATGAGGTGGTTTGGGGCAGGATTAGAACAGGTGGGAGTCTGGTGGTAAAAACTACATTAGCTCTACAAAAATATTGTAATATTTCTTAAAATAAATTTCAAATTTTCCTGCAGACTGGGCTATATTCCCTTTCACAGAGTAAGTCATGTTTCTATTATGATGTTGATGAACTTTTATTCCCCTCATTCTATAAAAAACACCTTTTTCCATATTTCTATATTTAATATCCAACAGCCTTGATAATCAATTGGGTGGTAAAACATTCCCTGGGTGAGTTTAAAGTCCAGTATTGCTTTGCTTGGGACACTGGCTGCTCCTGCTTCCAGACTAGGGAGGAGCAACTGGTATGGGAAAGGCTTTGGGTGATAGGGTTTTAGGAGAAAGGTATGAAAAATGGGGTGCACCTTCAAGGAGTATGGAAAGTCTAGCAGGGAAGTAATTGGGTACATGAGCTCTATTTTATAATTGTTTGAACCCTAACTGAGGTCAATTTCACCTGTTTAATGTGAAAAAGGATGTACTTGCCTTTACATAGCCTAGCACATTTTCTTGTTAAGTGTCCCTGCTATAGATAGCCTTTGTTATGCTTCATTGAGGAGCCTTTGCTTTTATATTATTTTTATCACTATGGGTGCAACAGTGAATTGAATTAACTCAAATGAGAGTTTAGTGGGTAACTACAGTGGGGCAGGAATTCTTCCCATAATTTTGTGTTAAGTTGTCCCTAAGCTAAAAACTTTCCACACCACATCTGCCATTCTGCATTTCCCTTAGACAAGAGCAGAAAATGCTAATGAAAAATCATAACTCCTATAATTTGCCAGCAACGCAAGATCTTGCAAATTCTCTCTCCCAGTGCCAGAAACAGAACTGTACACACAGAAATCATAGACTGCACCTTAAGTAGGTTGATTCTCACTGAACATTTCTTTAGGTTCTTTTATTGCTTTCCATGACTATATGAAAATTACTGACAGGCTGATTTCTTGCAAAACAATCTGTAAGCAAGCTACTTGTAACAGTGATAGATTTAAGGATATTTCTCATATGATTGGTGATTTGCTTTCATCTAGAACATAATTTAAAAAGATGTTAGCAATAATCATTGTTTAATAAATGTTTGCTATGAATAAAACAGTTTTGTTTTCATTTTTCCTTCTTTTTCTCTTGGTCATACCAATTTGTTCTGTCTTATCATGGCTAATCAGAGCTTTAGCATGGAAGTTATTCTTTTGCATTGCATGGGTGGAGACTGTATGAAATGGTGTTGTTCCAGGTTTTGACTGGTATCTCTTAAGCACTACTTAAAGAGCAATAATAGTAACAATTAACTGATATAAAAATCATATCACAGAAAAGACAACTGGTAAACAAGAAGTTGTATTTTTTAGAAATTTGAAATTAAAAAATGGAGCACACACTGCACCCACACACACACCCCCCACCATTTTTAGATTATAATTAAAGACATTTATTGATGATTTTACCTGACCAAACCAAATTTGCCTGTAAATACTGGCATCCTCCAAGGAAGCTGGAGAAGGACTTTTTACAAGTCATGTAGTTATAAGACAAGGGGGAATGGTTTTAAACTGAAATAGGGTAGGTTTAGATGTTTTTCACTTCACTGTGAAAATGGTGAGGCACAGGTATGGGTTGCCCAGAGAAGTCACAGATACCTCAGTCCCGTAAATATTTAACAGACAGATTGGATGAGGCTTTGAGCAAGCTGGTCTAGTGGAAGAGTTGTTCCTGACTATGGCAAGGGGATTTGAACTAGGTGATCTTGAAGGTCCCTTCCAACCTAAAGCCATTCTATAATTCCATGTGAAAAAAGAATGCAAGAACAGTGCAAACATGTATTGTACTTCTAGAATAGAAGACAAAACACTAAGTGAATTCTTAGTCCTGTGTCAGAGGTGTGCTGATGCACACTGCAGGACCTGAATGCCCAGATGTCGGGACCTAGGACTGTGACTGTCTTTATAGGCTATGTGTATGTGTGCATTTTCCCCTGCATAAAGACCTGAAGGTGGTGTAAAGAATAATGCTCATGTCTGTCCCTACAGAGCATGGGGCTCTGTCTAGATGCCAGAGAGCAAAAGCACACCTTACTTCACAATTTTGATGAAGTACAGGCACTGTCTAAGCAGGAAATTTAATATTTCTACAGTGAACAAATACTTATTTTGAGATGTCTGTAACAATGAAGCTTTTTGTTTGAACTGTGTTTTACAATTTTTTGTTTTACATTTTCTCCTGACAAATAGCTTTTCAGGCAAGAGAACAAAAAAATCCCAGCAAATTTACCAACTTGGTTCTGCTTTTCTAAAGCTACTGTTTCCTATGAAGTATATTTGTACTTGGACACCAAATATAGAGAACTAAACAACTTACTAATGCTCCTTGAGGAGATTTTGAAGGAATATTGTTTTGATAGATTCACCCAGTATTTCTTTAAACACCATAAGGGTAACAACATTATATGCTAAAGTCAAAAATATTTCATCTTTTCAAAATTTTGAGAGGTGTTGAATAAAATGAAGGTGGAGTGGGTTTTAGTCAGTAAAGTAAGTTTGATCCGCTTTACACACCCACCTAGCTACATCAGAAAGCAGATTCTTAGTATCTAGAGCAGAACTGAATGTGAAAAAATCCAGACACATTTTTGGATCAGATTTGAGGTGTCTTAGTGGTATCCAGATCAGCTTTCCAATGTAGGAAGGAAGTTAAACAGCAAGTTAAACTTGCAGGGTTGGTGTTGATGATGGACAGTGGATGAACTCTGGCAACGCAGGTCAGTCTTAATGAACACAGCCATATATTTGCAGCAATGTTATCAACATGTATAAAATATTGTTTCCATTATGTGTTTACTGCGCAAAATATTGCATAATAGGAGTGTGTAAATCCTCTTATTTTGCTCTCTAACTTTTGTTGCTGATGTTAGGAAGCTGACCTGTCTCTATACCTTGAGAGAACAAGTGAAAGAAACAAGCTCCTCCAGAGGTGGATTTTACTTAATCTCTTAACTGTTCTCTGGAGGAATTAATTCAGTTTTAGGCAAAAGTAAGGAAATCAACCTCATAATTTAGACACCTGGATGCCTGAACAGCCCAAATATCATCTTTTATCTCAACCTTATCCCATAAAGGCATAATTTCTCATTAATATTATGCTATTTTTTTGTTAATGCTGTTTGACCAATCTACCAAAAATCTAACCTGGAACAAATTTTTCAATAAAAATTTCAAGTACTGTATAAAGACAGTAAGTAGTTACATTTTATGCAGGACTCAACATAACTGTTCTTACTTCACCTTGGAAACTTGGTAGGTATTATCACTATAGAAAGTGATGATAATTAGTCATGACTATTAAATATGTGTACCAATTAAACAAAATGAAGAACAAAAAAACCCCCAAACCACTCCTTTCAAATCAACATTCTCTTTTTTTTTTTCAATAAAACTCCTGCAACCGACTGCATTGTGTCACTCAAGTTATAATGAAAGAAGAGACGCTAGGAGAAATCAAATGATTTGGTTTTATTATGGCACCTCTGATCAAATGATCAGTAAAGAATGGGCTTCTCAAACTTAATTTAGATACATTCCTTCTCATTCCCCTTTTTCGAATAGCATCTCTGCCTAGGAAGCGGCAGTGTAACACTGCCACCCACTGCTCCACTTCACACAGGTAAAGCCACCAGGGTGAGTAGCTAAATACTCATGAACAATCAAGTCTTTCCAGGTACAGCCATGACATCTTTATTAACTTCTGAAAGCTCCTCAGGGTAAGCTGGGCAAGCTTTGTTTACTTTGTTTTGAATCAGATGGAGCATGATCTTCACCTGCTGCAGTAAACTGGCTTTGAGCATGACAGTATCTTGGTGTGTGGGGCTTTGCTTACCCACTTTCAGATGTCACCATCATCTCCAAGGCTAAACACGGTAGTGCTTTGCTGCAGAGAAACTCTTCCGCTCAGTTATCTTCAAATAGCAGGCAATCTCTCTGATGGGCACCAACCTTATCTAGCATATTTAGACAAGGAGAGCTTCTGCTGTAAAGCTGTATAGCATGACACAACAAACAACATTTCAGTGAAACTGAAATACTTCCCCAAACTTTTCATTCTATCTTTCTGAATCACTGCATTTGCCTATTTTACATTCACTTGAAGGAAATAAATACTTTTGCATTTCCTTTATCAAAATGACACTGCTTTCACTGTGCTGAAGCAGAAATTACTAAAATTCTACACAGAAGCTCATGGATTTTTTTTTAGTTATTTATTAGTTGGAAGAAGAACTAGAACTACTTTAAAGTCCAAACAATGTGCTATTATTTATTTTAAATTGCCATGTTTGTGTGTGGTTTTAAATCATGTGTTCACTTCTTTTTAAAATTGCTTTCAGACTTGGAGCTTACAGTATCAAACGCCAAATAGAAATCTTGCTGATTATATTTTTTGTCTAGTTTCCAAAACCCTTCAATCACCACTGCCATTCAAAGTACATAAGGCATAGGACATAGGACATGAGGTGCTGCAGTGTCAAGATATTAGAAATTACTGCAAGATTTTCTCATTTGAGCTGACACCACCATGCCAGCTTCAAGACCTCTTGATATTTATAAATACTAAAGAGGAAAATTACTAGTTTTGCTCTCAAATGCTCAGCAAATTACTAAGCACTGCTTTCACTCATGTAAAATTAATACACAGGCTTGGTACCTGGCATTACTTTGCTATAAGAAATTGCATTGTATCTCACATGCATTGAATATAGGACTTAAGGAAAAAAAATCAATAAAAGAAATTAAATATAGCCAGCCTCCCTCAAACAATAAAAATCAATGCTGTGTTATCAGGTACCTAAGAAGCAGGTTTATTTTCAACATTAATCTGGATAGTAGTTTCATGGTAATTGATTTTTTTATACTTAAGCTGTCAAAAACTATAATAAGCAATGATTACTTGTTATTTTCCAAATTCCTAAAAGAATTGATTCTATGACGATTGTGGGTTGTTTTTTTTCTTTCCCTGTCTTTCTCTGGAACTTAGTTTTGTCACCAAAACAATTACTAATGTTTCTTTTAGTGATGAAAAAATTGAAAAATAAATGTCCTTAAATGCAACTAATTTACAGCTGTAGTAAATTTCTGTTTGTCAGAAAAAATAAGGCCACTTTATTTGCATTGTTTTGATTGGTAAAGACTCTTGCAACTGTTGTTTATTGCTGAACTAAATGTTGCATTAATCATTAAATATTCTGTTTTCATTAAATGGAAAATTACATTTTCTTTAAAAAAGAAAAAATAGCTTAAAGCTCACCTATTTTGACCAAACATTGTTTGTCTTGCATGGAAACAGAGCATGTTTACTACCTGTGTTGTAGTGCAATATGGGGGTGGGAGAGAGCCATTTTCATTAAATTTTTTTATGGGAATCCTAAAATTCTGATAACCTTTAAAAAAAACCCCTGAAACATGAATTTGTACATTTTCCTCTTTTAATACATTTAAGGGTGAATAATGGAAGACAGGACCATTCTGTAAATAACCTCATTGCATGCAGTCAAGAAATATAAGAGATAAATATAAACCTGGATGCAAATTAGCAGCAGGCTATTTCAGATTGAAGACATACCCTCCTGTTTCAGGTATTAACTTCAGTTTTCAGAAAGTCAGTGGAGGGGAAAAAAAAAAAAAAGAAAAAAACAAAGAATTTCTCTACAAAATTTAAGACTCCTTGGCAAATTTTCCTGGTTATGTTATACAAGCCTTATCCCATTAAACCATGTGCTTAGAGGAAAGATATTATCTAGAGAGTAATGAACAAATAAAACAATCTTTACACTGTTTTGATTTATTCTGACAACCCACACCTAGAATTCCTTCTAGTTCCCCAAGACAAATCAGAGCACTAACAGTCGTACTTATCCCAGGCAATTTGTAATGATGAGAGAGGTTTATTAACACAAACTTGCTCTCCATAAATAGCAGAGGCAGCTGGAGAAGAGGCCAAGTTTGAGCTGGCAAAATTAACACAACAGAGAGGCATCCACCTCCCCCTTTCACAGATAGCATCAGCATTGGTAGCTTGTGCACAGCATCTGATCACATGTATTGTGAGAGTGACATTGATGATGACAACCTAGAAGGTGCTATGGCATAATATCTACATGGAGTTCTGCCCCAGAGGAAAATGGGCAGATACATAAATTCCTCTGTAAGCATTGTATTTTGCTTGTTGTGATCTTTGGGATGATGTATTACAGACTATTTTTTTTTTTATTATTGAAGAAGTAAAGCAGTAACATACAGAAGACAGATAAAAGGTTTTTGACTCCATCTCTCTACTCAACTTTGAATGCACTCTTCAGGAGGTTTAAATCGTCTATTGTCCACTCATGTTTTAAATGTCTCAAGACTTGTAATTTTCAAGACCTGCCATGCAAAAATATTCTGCATTTCAATACTAAACACTATTAAAATTTTATTCACTCCCACTTTTTCTTCAGACATGAAGTGTAAATCTTTCCTTTTCTTAAATTTCAAAAGTAATTATTCATAATTTTCCTTTTGTACTGATTACAGACATACTAATAGCAGCCTATTCCCTGTTTCAGCTAGCACAGAAGAATTTCTATGATGATCTCTCTCATTTAGCTTTGTGAGTCAATTTGGTTTTTAATATGTTTTTGATCCCATCTATTTTAAACATTGTTACCTTATAACCTTCCTTTTCAATGTTGCAAAGGTATAGTATTTATTTTACTCTCACTCTATTTTAAGCCTTTCTACTCCCTGATTGTTTCTGACTTCTGTTTGGGTTTTTTCCAATTTTTTTTTTTTTTATGGTCAAAATAATTCATCACTATCTTTCTGGCAAAAAAATGCCAAAAGACTCAATCAACACTGCAAGCCAAAGATACAATAAAGGTTATAAATACTTGTAAATAGTAAAGCCAAATAAACAATGCATGTTGCCACTGACATATTAAAATATAATATCCTTCTAATATTTAAATATTCTCTTTGTTAAAAGATCATGGAATAGTCATTAAACATAAACTTTTTCATTTTTTGTTTTTCTATTTATTTGGTCCTGTCTAATGTGCAGGGAATTATATTTTGACATCACAAGTTAGAAGTCATGGGATTTCTCTTTGAACGGATTACACTTATTCAGTTGAGATGAGGATGTTTTGCTTTTGACATTATGTCCTCTTGCTGTGCATTCTTCATGTGAGACATTGCTGCCATTATTGGACTATAAGTCAGATGTTTGCCCTGTAGAAAGAGCAGTAAGAAATTTTTCTGATGATGACTCACTATATGATATAATAAAATGCACTAGCGGTGCAGGAGGTTATTGATTTCAATGGTTTTAAAATAAAAAGGAGGAAAGAAATCAGAAAATGGGGAATCACTCCTTAGATAAAAGGCATAGATTGTCACGGGCAAATGTGCAGACTGCCATAAACCACAGAAAATCTAAAAGGTCTTGCAAAATATTCTCCATTCATCAGTCAACATTCATCAGCATCCTAAAACTCAGTGTCTCAAAAGACAGGCCTATGGCCTCTATGAGTAAAAAAAGGTAAGCCCAAAACAAAACCAAAAACAACTACAAAAAAACCCCACTTCAGTGGATTCTTCTGTATTTTTCGTATTTTCACACAGTTATTTGTCACCACGGTATCTCAGGACCAAAACAATCAGCAGAGCTCCTTTGTGACGGGCCATTTATACCTGCACACAACAGTGAGAGCCAGGCCTAGCTCTGAATAAAACTCAAAATGGAGATGTGTTGCAATGTCACCTTCTAACAGTATTGCACCAACCATGGATAATATAAGCTGTAATGTTCAATTCATGCAAAGGATTAGAACATGAAAGTAAAAGTGTTTCACTGCTTAAGAGCAGTGAAACCACCATAAAAATCCAGCATCACCTCATTTGATTTGACCTCACAGTGGTTAAAAAAGTAGAAAAGCTCTTAGTGTGAACAGGTAGTACTTTCACAGTACAGGGGAATCACTTATCAGATATACTGAACATTTTCTTTAAATACTTGCAAGTTTGAAAGGTTAAGTGACAAGGTTAAGTGTCTAGTTTTGCACTCTTTTTGTTCCTAGTATGCTCTGAGGTTTTCCTTAATGATAGGATTAAATATGGTTTCCAGCTACAAACAGTTGCTTGTCGTTCCCTGTAGGTTAGTCTCTATATTTTGTGCTTATCACAAACAAAGAGGAAATAACTTTCTCAGTCTTTGAGAGTCTCTTAAAATGCACACACTTTGGGGAAATCATATTTTCTTGAAGGAAATGAGGCGTGACCAATCACACAAAACGTGAGAAAATCCCTTGATAGGTGACCTTTGCCATGTGTAAAAGAAGCTGTTCAGTGGCTGAGGTTTCATGGATTTCATGCATGAAAATCAGATTTTCTGGCCACCAGTGCTGTTCAGTAAATAAATAATCCATCATTGTGTCAAACAGTAGAAACACGAAGATACAGGCATTGCTAACTGAATAGAGGTTTTTAGTTAGCAACTTATGCAAACCTAACATTTTGCGTTCAGGAGCTGTACATGTCTTTCTTGCAGTATTTAGTTTTCATTACTTGAACTTAGGTTATTCATGTTTAGGATAAGTGTGAAGGAAGTCTGTGTTGGGGACTATAGCCCAGTTTGACTGTATATAACCAGATGCACATATATAAAAAAGAATAACAAATAATGCTAGCATACAATACACTCTGGGAATGCTTTTTGGAGCCTTTCACAGGGGAACAAATCCTTCTGCATTGTACTGTTTTATAATAATGATAGATACTTTTCTGAGGCATGCTAAAGCACAGAGAACAACATCCTTAACACAAAGTCATTTAGCTAGGCTTCACTTCAGTGTGTGAAGGCAATTTGCATGAAATAGTAAAATATAATTTTCTCCCTATTTCATAATTCCCTATTTCATAATTCCTGACCAAATTTTTATTTATAAACCACAAATCTTCTCCCTTATATGTAGAAGATAATCTTCTATGTCGAATCTAGTAAAAGTTGCATTTTTTCTTTTTCCCTTTTCTTTCTTTTTCCTTTTTCTTTCTTTTTCCTTTCTTTTTTTTTTCTTTTTAATTTGAATATTCTTTTTCATAACAAAACTGTAAGAAAACGGGTATTTAGCATGTAATGACTGCAAAAATGAACTTTAGGAGTCAATAATAACTCGTTGTATAGTTTTCTCTTCCTTACACAGGAAATTATATTAACTTTAACTTTGTTTATCTAAAAAAAAATTTAATCTCTTGATAGATTTGATCTAATAGCTAAGATTCTAATTCCTTTGTTTATTTTGCACAGTTTTAATTGTGACTCTTATAAAACCAAGAAACTTTAATTATTATATGGCAAAATTCTTAACTCCTTAGAGCTCAATACTGCAAAAAACAGCTGACTTTTCCCATTCACCTTGTGGTTTTTCTGGACAAAGTGCTGTCATGATTTCTTCAATCCACCACATTACTGATCTTCACTGCTGATATGAAACAAATAAAGAAATATATGAATGAAATTTTTAATTTGTCTCATGACATGACATTTTCCCTTTGCTACTTGTGTGCTTTAGGTCTTGGGAACAAGACTTATCTATCCAGTTTGCAGCACCTTTCTGTCTATCAAATACTACTGCAGATGGGTTACTGTGCCCACTTATTTTAATATGCTGAGGTTACTGTATTCATTTTAATATGCTTCAGCATGCACTTAGTATGGCTTATCAAGAATAATAGATGTGATCTACAGTCTCATTAAAATATAAACCAATTAAAATGCATTACTAATACAAATCCTTGTAATTAGATGTAAAAAAGAAGCTAAAATAATACTTTTATGTATTTTTATTGTACTTTTCTTAGAACAAATTAATTTTTTTTAAGAGTCACAAAATTTCCTGCATCTTCTTTAAATTCACACTACTTTGGCACTTCAATACGTAAAGATTTATTAGGCTTGTCCTTAGTATGCATCAGACTAAAAATGCACTGTTGTCTTCCATCTCTGGACCAAGTTAAATTATTTTCAATGAAGAAATATTGGTTAATTTGTTTTCATAATCTTATATATCAAACTTTTAAAATGCCCTAACCATTCAAATATTTATTGTTACAGTTTTTCTTTTTTATTACTTACTTATACTGAGAGGTTGCATCAGGACAAATATTAGAATCAATTTGTGCATTTGTGCATGCACACAACAAAACTCTGAATGTTTTATTGAGATTTGTCCATCCTGATGTGAAGATCAAGACGAGATTTTCTGATACTGTCAGTACGTATGTTTGCAGAGAGGACAATAACTCCCTGCCTACTTTTTCCCAGTTTTGTCCTCTGGTGGTTCTGGTAGACTTCTACAAGTGCAGAAGTGAGTGACAGATTTCACAGAGATGACTCAGCATTCCCTAGGCATTTCTTCAGTCTTAAAGGAAACAACTCATATCTTTTTTCTTCTCTTTGTAATAAAATTCTGAAAAGTATTTCATTATTATTTGATGGCTTTTTGAGGAAGCTGCTTGATCTTTATTGTGACTGAAAGTAGCAGTGGGCATACGTTGTATGAATGTAAACAGCGTGACTTTTGTAATGGGAATAAAGAATGCAAGCAAGTAAAATGGAACAAACAATGAGAACTCGCTCAATGGCAGGATCTAGGCTTCAAAAGTTGTCACTGGCATAGTGTCATGCTAATAGAATATAATAAGGCAACACTTGAAAACGACTTTTCTGATATTTTCATCCATTAGTTAGATTTCTAAGCCTTTCTCCATTGACATGTGGATTGACTCTCTTTTTTTTATCAGGAAGCAGAATGAAACCTTAGCCTGTTGTTTATCACAGAAGATGAAATATATAATCATTTCTTACAAAGCCGCCATAGTTGCCCAAACTTCTGACTGTACATGAATGTAGTTATTTATTTATTTAATTGTTTATTTATTTGTGACAAAAAAAAAAAAACAAAAACAAAACGGTTCTTGAGTGATTCTGTAAGTGTAAACTGGGTGTGGGATTACTTTGACTTAACTTTACATGTCTAAAAGTCTGGTTAATGATAGGTCAGTTGTGCTAGACCATCCTTATAAAATCAGTGGAGAAAAACAGACCTAAAGGAAAAATGTCACCTCTCCTTTTTCAGACAGCTATTTTAGCATGTGGATAATGCTAAAATTGCTAAATGCTAAAAATGCTAAAATTGCTAAATGCTTCTGGTTATGTCATTTCTGTTGATTGGAAAGAAAACCCAAGTTGACTGCTTTACAGCCAGATGGTTAATTTTAGATGTATAGATTGTCTGAGATGAATCCTATCAAAACTTTAAAGGTCTGAGTGACTTTAAATGTCCATTCAATGTGTATGTGCAACTGACATGACATTGCAATTTGAACCTTTGTTTTATCTTCCTGATTAAAGATGCCTGCCTTCAGAGTACAGTCGTCCTACATTGCTTCAATAACCCAGAGAAATACATACCTCCCCAAAGGAGTAAATACTATATTTTTTATGTGGATCAACCCTTTCTTTGGAGACATCTTTCACATTAGTAGTCATGAAAAAGAGAGCTAGAAGAATTAAACTTAGTTTACAATGCATGCTGAAGTTGAGGGAAATGAATCCAGGCGACATATATGGAACCTGAGTTTTAGCCAAACATGAGGGTGAAAAGAAACCAGCTGTTTACATCCAGTCCAGAGTCCCTTCTTTACCTGGCAGTCTTAGCAAAGTTCCTATCACCATTTCACTGGCAACAGTGAGGCATCTACCCTGCCCCAACTCTTACTGCTCCTGTCATCAAATTAACTGGGCCTGCACCATGCTCTGTAAATTCACTGGAACTCCGTGTGAGTTCCTGGTGCCTGTGACTGCACTCTTTTGCACACCCTCCAAAGGCCTGGAAGCATTTGGAGATGAAAAATCATTGTTGAACATCCTCTGTGTCCTGCCAAGTCTTCACTCAGCAGCAGTGAGGAAGGTAGTGGTAGATGGGCCAGAGGAGATGGGTGTTGAGAGGCTGCTGCTGACAGAAGCACAGCTTGCTCTGAGCATTCCTGCTCTTCCTTCCCCTTTCCTTCATCTTCCCCACATCAGAGTGGGTAACTAGCATCTCCCCATTTCTAGCAGAAAGGTTCAATCCCACACTTCCCACCTACTTCCTCTGCAGGTCTAAAGACAGCCAATTGTTGTTATTGTCAATTGCTGGTGTTCATGTTGTTTTTTTAAAAAAAAAAACCGGTTCTTAATCTGATTTTAAAAAGTTAATATATATTTTTATTAAGCCTTTTTATTAAAACCCTTTGTGCACAAAATAAGATATCAAATTTTCATTTGGTTTAATTTCTAACAGAATATGTTCATTTTGTGTTGTTAAAAATTTTAAAAATCTCTCTTTTTTCTCTATCCTATGACTGTGCTGAAAATTATTCATGTGGAAAACATGACATAGAATTACTAAAAGGAAAGGAATTTAATTGCTTACTTTCATTACATATACTTCAAACAATTAACTTGAATTTTCCAGTCAAATTCCCTCTCTCTCCATCATGCACAAAAACCCCTCCACACTGTCTTACAGAAGTACTTACAAATGAAAAAGAAAATTGTGAATACTAGTTGCTGAGTGGATAAAATATTAAAAGAAGAAACCTTCTCCTCTTATAAGCATTGAGTAACCATCCTTCACAAGGAACACTTTAAAAGATATCTTTCTCCATTTTTGAGAGAAAACTTTGAATCTAGCAATGACTATAGTACTAATTTTGAGATTGACATTCAACCTTTTGAAAATTCTAATTTTAAATTGGAAAAGCATGGACTTCCTTATGGCAATGGTAGGCTATAGCTCATACAAAATATACATTTATTTTGGCTATTCTGGTCAAATTATATTTACAGATAAACTAGTGACAATTTACTTCTGTGTGGTTTGACTTGATAGAAACATATGAGAGCAAGGCTTTTGCTATAAGACTTTGTAAGACATCTTGCCTCAATCAAATATAACCAGATAATGAGGAAGGGAGCAGAAGTAAAGCACTGAGGAGCTCTTAATATCATTTTCAATGAATATTATGAATTTCAAGATTCAAATTCTGATTATGTTTTATAACATAAATCCAATTTGGTTATCTCTGTAATAGATAAAGCAGTCAGTAAAACTAAACTAACTGAAAAAAATCATGTAATATGCTGTGTTGGGAGGGATCATCCATATGATTGAGTCCAACTCTTGGCCCTGCAGAGCACCAACCCCAAGAGTCATCATACCAGTTACCTGTGAGCGTTGTCTAAACAATTCCTGAACTTGGACAGGCTTGGTGCAGTGACCATTTCCCTCAGGAGGCTGTTCCAGTGCTCAGCCCCCCTCTAGGTAAAAACCCTTTTCCTGATATCCAACCTAAACCTCCTCTGACTCAGACTCACACTGTTTCATTTGGTCCTGTCATTGGTATTGAGTGAAGAGTTCAATGCCTGCTCCTCCTCTTCCCCTTGTATCTTGAAAACCACAATGAGGTCTTAATTGCTCCTCTCGCTCCTCTTCTCCAGGCTGAACAGACCAAGTGACCTCAGCCACTTCTCAAAAAGCTTCCCTTCAAGTCCCTTCACCATTTTTGTTGCCCTCCTTTGGATGCTCTCTAACAGCTTGCTGTCTTTTTTATGTTGTGATGCCCAAAACTGCCCCGAGCACTTGAGGTGAGGCTGCCACTGTGCAGAGCAGAGAGGGATAATTCCTTCCCTTGCCTGGTTGGTGATGTTGTACCTGATGCACTCCAGGAAACAGCTAGGCCTCCTGGCTTCTTAGTGATGACACCAAGACCTTTGAGGATTTTTGGATGATTCCTACCAGGGCCCATAGATTTGTAAGTATCCAGCTGGAGCCACAGATCCCACAGAAGTTCAGGGTTGATTGGAAGTTGATCATTCTCACAGTCATGGTTTTCCATCTCAGGACACTCAGACCCCCTTGGTCTGTCATCTGTGTTGAAGAGAGAGACAAAGAATGCCTCATCCATGTCACCATGTCAGGTGACCATCCTGTAGTAGGTGGATGCTACTTTTACACTCTCTTTTCCTATTAAAATATTTGAAAAACTCTTTTATTCCCCCCCACATTTCTGGCCAACCTAATCTCCAACTGCTCTTTGGATGTATGAATTTTCTCCCAATAGAACCATTATGCTAAGCAATTCTGCAACATAAGATATTCTCTTATTCAAACATATTTTGTGTGAATCCAATTTGGACCAATGAAGGTTCATTTGAAGGACAATGTGACATTAATATAAGAAAGAAAGAAGAAAAAAAGAGTTAATAGAGATATTTTTATGTATTTCATCAGTCCAGCAGTATAGCTGGAATCTTGCCAAGGTACTGCGTTTTGCAAGCATTTGTACCACAACTGAAATATAATCCAAATAAATAAACATTTACCTCCCAGGAATGCTGGGAGATGAACAATTAGTCACATAACTGTAGTTAGACCCATGGGTGCAATTCAGAGAGTCTGCACAGCAATACTCCACTGACAAACTCGTCATCTAAAGGAGAACTTCAGGAATTTCTGTAATTTCACTGCAAAGGAATTATAAAAAAGTCTTTGATGAAGTCTGTTTGGGGAGGAGATCCTCTTTGTAAATGACTGGGTAAAGGAGACTGAGATATCCTAAAGAGTTTCAGAGGCTCTATATTCAAAACTAAGCTAAATCATCAAGGGCATGCAGCTTCAGTATGTCTGGATGTATCCTGAGAGCAGGTCTGACCTTCTTCAGTCCTCTTTTTAGATCTAGGAAAATGTGTCAATCTTGCATTTCCATTCATTTACACTGTCTGATATAATAATTCGTTTATTTTAGCTTCTCTAATTCCTCTGGCCAGACAGCTGAGAAGGCAGATTCTATGTTCCTCTTCCTCCCAAAAGCCAAGGAATTATTTTGAAATCTTAATCAACAGCTGAAACCTTATGGTTCAGGAAAAAAACAAGAATCTTTCAGTAAATACAAACATATTGTCTTGAAGATTTTTTGAGACTGATATGAGAAATAATAAAATAAATCTTGCTTACTCCTGTCAGCCTTCAGCAGTGGAACACTGAACTCAGTCTGTGCCAATGGGTAGATATGGAAGCAGCAAATCTGGAGCAGTTTGGTTCTTCTGAGACAAGCAGGCATACCTCTCCTCTGAGTGAAAAACTATCTGAATGGGCAGGCCTAAAGTGTGGTGGTGAATGAAGCTAAATTAGTGCCGCTGAACATGACCCACCCCTGAAGGTGAGAGTAACTGAGGTTCTTGTTAATAGATCCATTGGTGTGGACTACAGTGAAAACACACTGAATGACCAGTGTTCACGCATACACGTATATTTGTACATATACATATGGATGGTTTATTTGAGAACAATCTAGTAGCAGTGAAAAGGAGGCATGTAGTCATTTTGGTTATTATCTGTAGAAATATAACAATATAAGGATATCACTTGTTGCCCTCAGCTTTCTTCATTTTGAGTGTTTGGAATCTTACAAGTAGATTCTCACGCAGCTCAACATAAACTATGTATATTTTTAGAGATGTTTTCATATTTCTCCTCTGAGAGGAGAATTGATTGATGGTGGTGTTCACCATCCAGGTTGAAGAGGTGGTGACCTAAATGACCAATCTCTTGCCTTTGTACAAACTGTATATAAGATGGAGTTGGATTGTTGATAGTAGAACAGAGGAGGAGAATGTAGAAGAAGATTGTAGAATAAAATATCATTAGCTTTCCCTTCAACTGCTGCTGCCTGCCTCGTTTCTTCTGTGGGTCCGATCCTCCTACATATGGACCCGAGTGTGGCATCCTGCTACAATCACTTAAGAAAATACATGCAGAAAAGAAAGAAAGGGAAACAGTAGATAGTGGAGAGGAAAGATATGCCCCCCTCCCCCCCTAGAGAACCAGCAACAAGACTTGATTGTTGCAATTTATGTGTCCATTGGTCATTGACGATTTGATCTGTTGGGGATTGGGAATGGTTTAATATACATTCGGGTTCAGGTGGGAATGTCCAGGTGTCTCCCCTTGGGAGGAAGTTTTACATCTTCTGTTCCAACACTGTGGATCATGTGCAGTCATCTGGTGGAAGACCCCAGAAATGTTTCTGAGGGCACTTCAGGTGCATTTGAGGGTTTATGATATCTTCTGAGACAAGAGAGTGGCTTCTCATGTTGCTGAGCCAGTTATGCCCCTTCAGAAGGGATGAATACCTTCAGGCCTATGTGTGAATGTTCTGATACCTTCCCTGGGGGGGAGTTTTACACTTAATCCAGCTGTGTAAGGGAGGACATTGTCATGAAGAAAAACATTAACGCACCTCTTCAGGACCGCTTTCTCATCAGTCTTCTTCCCCATCTGGCTCAAAACAGAGCTTGCTGCTAAACAAGTCAGCTTGTCTGTTCATCATCCTCCCATGGTAGATTCGCACACCCTGTGCACCTGGGCTGTTCTTATGCAGATCAGAGGTTTTGCCACCACATACCAAAAACTCACCTCCATCTCTTCTGTTGAGAGGTACAAACCTGGCTTAGCAAAACATCCTTCTTCTTTTGCAAATGGACAATTGTTTGAGTCATTAACCCTTGACACTTACGTCTCTCTCCATGGGCTTACTTAGAGCTGTAATTTTATTTTGTAAACAGTCATAGCCAAAGAATCTTCACTTTCACTGTTTAAATTCTGGAAGTTGCTAGTTTGTTTGTTTGTGGGTTTTCTTTTCGAGAATGGAGAATTTCAATGTACTTTGATTGACTTACTTTAAAGAAAAGATGAGTAGTTTCAATTTAAGTGTTCAGCCAGCTCAGGATTCACCATAAACACTAAACATTAAAACTGAAATGATAGTAGGGTGCAGAAGGCAATATTTGAAATTAGTAAATACAAAGCATGGGTAAGAACATTTTTATGCATCATTTCTCAAATATAACATATAATATCAAAGTGATTTCTGAGATCATAGTAAATGTCCAACCCAAAATTTAATTTCTGGTGTCTTCTAATACATAGGTCTCATTGCTGACTCACAAAAATGTACTAATGGGTTTTCAAGCCAACACCTTTTTCAGCACAGAAATGAATGCCCACAGACCACACAATACCCTTATATTCTTGGACTGAGGTAGTTCCGAAGGAAAATATATCTATTGCGAGGTGAGAATTTCCTTTGGTGGAGTGGTCACCAGCTATTTTTAAAGTACTGAGGAAGTTGTAACATTACATCAGGATGTGATGACAGGTGATGGTATTTTGTTTGTGCTGTGTTGTGTGCTGCTCTTATGTTCTGGAGAGTGCACATAAGTGCATAAAGTTATGCACATAGTAGGTGCAGAACTGATATTTGTGTAAGTAGAGTTTTCGGCTGTTCTCATTGCAAAAGGTGCTTTAAATCTAACTGACAGATGTACCAACACATTCTTCCATGACGGCCATCAAGTCACAAGATAGTCTTTAAAAAGTGGTGACTCAAATCCAGCAACTTCCGTAACAGATAAGAAAGCAGTTACTTCTTAATGTAGGAGGGATTTCAGTGAAGATGTTAGGATTTTTGTTACCTTTTATGTTTTCCAAAGCTTTTGTGAGATTTATTAGTGCACCAAACCAAGAAAACAATTATACAATCAAAAAAGTTATGGAACACACAGCAGCAGTACTCCTGATATTAAGGGACAGTGGAGGGATACGTAGGGAGAAAATGCTTTGAAATTAATCCAATGTCATGACATTGGAAACTCTGACTGAAAAAAGATTCAAATTGTATTTTTCTTTTTTTTAGACTGCAATGATTTACAAAGCTTCAAATACCCACACATCTACTAAGCCAGACCATTTAAAGAATCTAAATAAGCTTGCACGGTTTTAAGCTCTCTGACTTTGAATATGAGCTTTGAAGTCATGCCAAAAAACAGCTGCAGCAGAGCTTCTTTAGAACTGAATTCCTGACACTGGAATTAGTGTTGGGTGTGTGGCATGCCTAATGATAATCTTGACCACGTTTGTTGTAGACAGCCATCGCACATGGTGCCTCTGAGTCAATAATTCTCCTAAGATAAGATTTGGAACTTTTTTAGTTTTTACAGATTGGTGCTTTGGACACTGTCCACTCTGCAAAGCCAGCTTGCCTAATCACATGACATTTTTACATAGGGCAGGAAGATTTCTTGAACAATCCTTTAATTAATTCCTATTGAAAATTTATTGTGGGAGCGTAAGAAAAAAAATTAAAAGTGAAAATGCCTCATATATAGGTTATAACCACAATTAATTAGATTCTCAAAATTCTTCCATTTCTAAATATATTAGAGTTTCAGTGGTTTATTTATATAAAAGCTTAATATTTATATTAGTAAAAACTGTTCACTTCATAAAAGAAATAAACTGTCATGCCACTTCATCTATGTAGAAGGCCACAGTCAACATGCCATAATTGTTTTTGTGCTGCAGTGAAGAGCATATGCTTCTGCTACTGAAAGCTTTGGGAGCAACATAGTGTGTCAGAGATAAAAAGAAAACCATACACAAGTAGATTGAGCTTTTTTCTAAAGCACGTTCACATGTGTCACTGTCTTTCTAATGGAAGTCTCCTATCCTGAACTCAGAAAGGTAAACAACAGCATTTCCATTGAATTTAATGGAGCAGAATCAAGCTGTTCTTGTTCCTCAGGAAAAAAAAAAACGTACTTCTTTCACTCAAACATTAGTCACTATGAAAGAACAGATAATTTACTTGAAATATGGCACTCTTAAAATGCATTCTTCATCCTGGCTAGATGATTTCATTTAACTTTTATGACATGATTAGTCATCCTATCGTGATGCAGCACAATGTAACTGAGCACATCAGGCATTTTAGATAAGAGTTGCCCTGCAGATAGAGATGTTGGCAATGGTTTCAAAGCTCACTCTGTCTTGAATGTGGGCGTAGATTACACAAAGACAAATATCAAAAATGGTATATGTATTCTAGGCATTTTGAACCCTATATGTGAATTTTCCCACACCTCAAATGATATTCCAGCCCTACATTTAGAAAGCATAGAGGGGGAAAAAAATCCACAATTTAAACATTGAATCTGTCACCAAAACACATTTTTAAAAAACTTTGGCCATTATATTTCTAAATTTCCATATTTCTATGAAAATTATTTATTGGACTTTATTTACCACTAATTTATACATTGTGAATTTACTACTGCTTGTATGAAGACTGGAAAATATAGTATGTGCAATAAACAAATTTTGTAAAAAATCATTAATCATGTAGAATTCTATATTCTTGCCACAAAAAATCCCATAAAACCCAAAACATAAATTTTCAATTTCAGAGAATTAAATTAGACATATAAATAAAAAATTACTTGATACTCAGAAGCCAGGTTGTATTCTGTTCTTTCCACATAACCATAACAACCACTGTCTAAATTTGACTCTGATTTCTGAAGCAAATGCAGAAGTGCTGTGTTACTATATCTTAGAATATGTGATGGGTAAAAAATATGCTGAGAATTAGAAGATTCTCCTGAAATAATACTTGTCACATTTTTAAAAAAATTATTTAACATTTATGAAATTATTTTTATAGCTACCCTTACTAAAATATGTTGGTTTTATTTTGTTTTAATGTTCTAATATTTGCTGATAGAATATGTTATACGATTTAATTAAAACATTTCATTTTTTTACTACTCACACTTCCCTGAATTAATTCTCATAGGGAATGTTAGACATATTAGAACATTAGGCAAAAGCCCCAAACCCTGAAAATATACAAAGCCAAATGTTTTTATGTATTGTACTCAACATATTAAATATCACTTCCATTTTACTAAATCAGTGCCATTTGTGTCATGGATTATATCAGTATTTTTTGTGTGTCTATGTTTCCAAAAGCAAAATAGTGTGAAATCCAGAAAAAAAACCCCATGTTTTCAATAATTTCCTGAAAAAAAGCCCAGAACCTGTGGAAAAATAATGATTATAAAATGCATGTACATTTTCTCTTTATAAAAGTTGCCAAAAATTTAAGTCTTAAATTAGTTATCTATACCATTTGTTCTGGGTTTATACCATTCCACAGTCTTTATGGTATACTGTAGCAAAATATTTATGTGTCTTAAGTAAGAAATATTGTGTTTTCATGCTAAAGAAGAAAGGAAGCAGCATTATATTCATAGAATCATAGAATGGCTTGGATCAACAGATCAACTGTTGCTCCAAGCAGCCTGCCATAGGCAGGAACACTTTCCACTAGACCAGGTTGTTCAAAGTCACGTGCAGATAGTCTTTGAACTCCTCCAGGGATGGGACATCCACAGCTTCTCTGAGCAATCTGTTCCAGTGCTTCATCACCCTCACAGTAAAGAATTTCTTCCCAACATCTAATCTAAACCTGCCCACTTTCAGTTTGAAGCCATTCCCTCTCGTGCTGTCACTGCACACCCTTGTGAATAGTCTCTTTCCATCTTCCTTATAAGGCTCCCTTGAGGTACTGAAAAGTTGCAGTTTGGTCACCTTGAAACCTCCTCTTCTTCAGATTGAACAATCCCAATTCTCTCAGCCTTTCTTCATAGGAGATATGCTCCATGTCTCTAATAATCTTAGTGTTTGTCCTCTAGACTCACTCCAACATGAGTTCGCTACCTTGTGCTGGGGACCCAGAGCTGGACACAGCACTGCAGGTGGGGTCACAGAGAGCTGGCATAGAGGGGCAGAACTCCCACCCTCTCCCTCCTGGCCACAGTTCCTTGGATACAGCCCAGGACACATTTGGCTTTCTGGGCTATGAGTGCACATTGGCAGGTCACATGCAGCCTCTCACCCACTAGCACACCCAAGCCCTTCCCACCAGGGCTGCTCTCCATCTGTTCATCCCCAGCCTATCTCAATGGCAGAGGTTGCCCTGACCCAGGTGCAGCACCCTGTGCTTGGTCTTGTTAAACCTCATGACATCCACATGGGCCCACTCCTTGAGCTTGTTCAGGTCCCTCTGGATGGTATCCTGTCCTTCAGATGTGTCAACCACATCACTTGGCTTGGTGTCATCTATATTTAAAAAGAGGATTTTTTTCTATAATTATAAATCTTATCCTTTAGGTTTATATTGTAACAGGCATTCTAAGGATGTTTTTGGTTTAGTTTTTATTTTTTTTGTATTCTTCCTTGACATGGCTTTCTACCTGCATGAGCAAATTAATATTTTCAAAGATATATCATTTCATGGAATTATACTAGTGTTTTAATTATTATGGTGGCCGAAGGATACAGGTTGAACAAATGAAAGGAAAGAGACTGTACTGATATGTCACTGATGGAGTAATGAGAAGTAAATACATTTCTAGAAAACCAGGAATTGTATGTAACTGAGTAGGTAAGTAATCTCTTCTTAAGCAAATAAAGACTTCCTTTTTACTTTCATTCAGCTGTAGTTTTTCTTTTGGCTATTAGATTGCAGTACAGAGAGAAGTTTTAACCCTAATGGAAAAGAAAAGTATATAAAGAAAACAATCCTCATGGAATTTTGGTAATATAAAAATTAAAAAGAAAAAGAATTTTCTTTTTTAAATGCTAATTCTTTGGAAGTGTAACAACATTAGTCTCAGAACGTCACTTGTGTGCTGAAAATCCTGTCTCTGCTGAAGTCATAACTCCCACTGACTTCACTGAGATCAAGAGGTCACAGCTGATCTACACCAGCATGAGATGAAAATCAGGCTTCAAGATATTGTCTGAACTTTGACAAACCAAAACCAAACAGCTTCACTCAGGCCTACCTGCAAACAGATGTGTTCATTCTTCTGAGTCTTACATGGAAATACCAAATGTCAGCTGCTTTGTACACTGCTATTTGGACAGGCTAGCATACAGCGTGTCAGAACTTCAGTTTCAGAGTGGAACAAGTGCATTGAGAAAGCAACCAGCTTCTTTCTTTATGAGAAAAATACAATGAATTCATGTATTCTTCCTACATGCACCCTAGACAAAATGATAGTCAAATTAAAAGTTGCTATAGATAAGAAATGGGCATCCACTAACTCTGCTTGTGTAAACTGATTCTATAAAACTCAAACTCTTCCTTTGGCTGAGGATTTAACACTAAGAAATAGTTAGAGATACCACTTGGATTGACTGCAGAAAAAGAGCAATGCTTTATTTGTTCTCAAATTTCCTTGACGTGACAAGAAAAAATTTCCATCAGAACACAATCATTTTTCACTGAAATGTGGAACTGAAATTTTTACTAAATATTATGTGTAAGTTAAATTGTAAGTAAACACATATGTACATGCATGCATACACATACATACACTCTGACAAATGCAAGGGAAGTTGTTGAGGGAGCAAATATTTGAAGGGAAGCTATTTCTTAAGACCTGTTTGGTTTATTTTTTAAAATCTTGGGACAGATTATTTTTCTTCCATATATTATTTTGACTTCAGTTTGTACAGTGACATTTGTTTTTCTTTCATTCTAATTCTGTAGAGGCCATTATTTCAGCATTCTAGCTTTAAACCCTGAAATATTTGCCTTGCTGGGGACACAATTTTGGATTTCTCAAAAATCTACCCAAAAACTCAAACAAAAACCCAATGCTACAACTTAGTTTTCTGAGATTATTACTTGGGATATAGAAATTATCTTTATGTGCACAGTAGGATGATGTTCTGCTTTCTGTACACTGCGGTAATATGAATAAATCTCAATGATTTATCTGAGAAATGAACTTAAAGCATTTTTGAAAGGGTATAAGTAAATGTACAGTATATGTAAATAAAACATTATTTTGTCTGAGGAGGTTATTTTTTTTTCAGTGATCTGTAGTATTCTTTGGAGTGGAAATTGCTGTAAAAATGCACCAAATATATATTTGGTGAATAGTTAAGGCTGTTATGTCAGAAGAAGATGTGTATCTCTATAAAAGCATCAAAGTAGATGTTCAACAACAAAATTAACACTCACAAAAAGTCCTCCAAATTACTTTCATGATTCTGAGGTCTGTTTTTATTTATTTTAATGGTAACACACCAATAGAAGCAAAATGGAGAATAAGCCCTATGTATTCCCCTTTTAAACTTCCAGTTAGATAGGTTGAATCTCTTCCCTCTCAGTACTTTCTGCAGGTTTTGAAATGGCTGAAAGTAAATCAGACAGCAAGAACTATCCTTTACCTTCCCAGAGGTATTAGTCTTATGAGAAGTTTTATTTGGGACTCAAGAGCTAAGCATACTAGAAATTACTTCCATTCCTGCTTTATTAGTAAAAGCCATAGATGTGCAGACACACAAAAGATTTCTATCAAAGCCTACAAAAAGTAGCTAATCTGCTTTCAAGTTTTGAGCTAAATTCCCTTGAGATGTAGCTCTAGAAAGGACTGTTGTTTTTCAGGGGTTTTAAGTATGTTTAAAACTAGAAAAAAGAAAATATATCACAGACTGCAAAATTTGGAGCATTTTTCCATTGTCTTTTAAAGTGCTTGTTTAATTGATTTTTTGTTGTTGTTGCAAATGGAGATTTCTCTCTCAAAAACAGCTGCTCTGTTTTTTTGTAGAGTCTGGTAAGCATCAACGCTCCAAATGAGCCTGAGTCTCAGGAGGAGGAGGAAGCAGGGAATCAGAAAGAGCATTGTGCCTCTTTTGTCATTATTCTGTTAGCAGCCTTGAGTTAATGTATGCCTGCTTCTCAGGCAAATAAAAAGCTTGACAACTTCTTCTTTGAAATGATATTACACCACTGGCTTAATTTTGTAAAATCAGTCTGCTCAGCTGTGAAAACAGACATGGTTTTTCTGTTGTTTGATATATGCAATGAGTTATCATCCTAAGCCCAGTACTTGGATGATGGGATTTTAAATGTCAGGAAATAAATGAAAATATCAACAGTTTGGCAACAGGAAGATTTCTGTTTAATGTGAACCTGACTTTCTCATAGTCTTTTTGTGAGTTTCTCCCTGAAACCTAGTCAGTGAAGATTAATTTTAAATTGAAAAATGACAGTAGACGTGAGTTTGCCTGTGTGTGATGCATTTCCTTGAGGAAGAACCAGAAAATTGTTATGGGTACTGTGAGATGGATTCTTAAGGCAAGATTAAATCTGCTTCATACTTTAATTTCTAAGGGTAACAGACATTATGAAATTTCAGACTATTTTATTTTTTTCAGATATTTATGAATATTTAAGCAGATATGTAACAAAATGTTGTCCTGTTTAATCTTCCTGACATTCACACATACATACACTTCCGTTCATTCACTCTTAAAATAAATCTTTATTTTTAAGATGTTATTTCAAGAACAAAGAATACCTGGTTTTTCTTTTTTGTTATTAAATTGATCTTATCCTAGAATTTCCACTGAAATTCAATTCCTCCTCATTTGCAGTACCATCTCCTGATGCCCCAACTTAAGACAGCATGTCTATGAAAAGTATTTTTTAATGTAAAAATATACAAGTAGATAATATTCCAGTTTTCTATGTGAAATCTGAGAAAAGTTAGGATCACCATGAGAGGTTTCTGAGTTTTATGATGTCATTTGTAGGGAAAAGAGTAAAGATAAGACATTGAGGACATTTATGAATGAGTATGTAAGCAAGATTTTGGAGAAAATAAAGGTGAGTGTAGTTTGGGTGGGCTGTAGGCATAAAGTGAGGTGAATGGCAATTCAAGGCCTCGCATAAGGAAAGGAATTCCCCTTTAGAAAGAAATTTGCTTCTACTTCTGTTTCTACTACAGTCAGTATGAAAATTTATAAGTATCTGTCACCTTCATTGGAAATAGTGAAAGGGCTACAAACACATTTCTTTTCACGAGAAATGAAAAAAATGGCACTGCTGACTTCCATTAACCTAGCAAGTTAGTTATTTGCCTCAGTGGTTTTTGTGGGTATAGCAATCTGAACCCTCGTTCTATGTGTATGAGCACATGTACATGTATATCTGTGAATAAAATGTATTTAAATATGCAAGTACCAGGCAGGAGTACAAGCCAGCAGTGCTGAAAATGTGTGCAAACCAGATGTTCCTATGTTAATTGTTTACTCTGAGTTTGAAGCAAATCTGTTGCAATTTTCCCTTCAGCCATCAGCAGTCTCACTCCATTGTAATATAGAGCAGTGAAGGTCAGTGTTGATAGATTCTTAGTGTGTTTTGAAAAAGATTAATGCTTAGCAATGAACTCTGTATGAAAGGTTTCCTTTCAAACAACATCTTAGGATCACTGATTCAGCATAAAAGATGAGCTTGTATCATAAAGGTCACAGTTAACACTGTATTTGGCTGCCAAGTCCCTAGTTTAATATAAGCTGAATTAGATCCCATTTTTTTTCCCCCATAACACAAATTTAAGACTAACCACCAGTGAAGTAAGAAGCTTTTTCATCTGTTACTAAAGACATTGACAATCATTAAATTCCTGGAGGAGTCCTCTGCATCGACCACTCAACTGATAAGGAATTGCTTTATTTTTTCAGTCAAATATTTTAAAAAGTGTGATGTGGCTAGAATTCAACAAGGACAAAGCATTTGACTCTAGGGTAATGGGGGGCACCTCTCTCCATATGGAGGAAAGAGGACTAAGCTCTCTCCTGGAGTTAGGCTCTGCATGAAGTTAAAGCTAGAGAAGGAGTGGCTCTTCTCAAACAAAGATTTCGTTCAAAAACATTCTTCTATTTTACAAAAGACTGAAGTCCAAATCCCTCTGCTGACAAGCTACGGTTGAGTCCCAGTGTGAGTTCCTCATTGCTTAATTAGATATTTGAAAGCAAGACATTCAAATCTGGACTAATCTATCTAGTTCCCTTTGTAGTTAGAGGTAACAGGATGGGACTTCTCCTGATTATCTCAGACAGCTATTCTGGGAAGTATCTCTGGATGTGTCTATTTCACTATGGATTACATAGTCAGCCTAGGGTGAGTCCTTTACTCTTATCAATGAAGTTTTTATTTGCCAGAGATAGGACAGATGAATCTCTCTCCAAGTCTCTAACTTTAGCGATAAAATATCTTAGTAGAGTTGCTCTTGGTTAAACCTGTTTCACGTTGTTTTTTTTTTTTAAAAGGCACATCTGGGAACAAACAACAACAACAACAAAAAGGCAGAGGAAAGATTTGCTTAACAATTAAGTCATAGAAAGCTGCAGTGTCAGCTCAGTGCGTATGTATAAGAGCTCAGCATGCTGAAGGCTGCACGTGTCCACAAATCAAATTCGGGAAAGAAGGATGATGGTTTAACTGTTTTAATTGGTAGTTAAAGGTACATTTTTCTCTAACTATGCAGAGATAGATTAGGTCCTAGAGGTGTGCATGATAACAATATTTTTAAATTTTTGTCCAGCTCTGAGGATGTTGGGATTTGACTCAAACATCACCTGTCACTGCATTGTCAAGAACATTCTTTCAGTGTTCAGGTCAGCAATTAAAGTGTTTCATTCTTGAGATATTTATGCTGCAAGGACAATCAGGAGTTACAAGTATTTTGTGCTTTTGCAAATCTAGCAGTGAAGAGGGAGTATGTGGTAAAGCAGGTGTACACCAAGACCTTCAAGGACCACCTTGATGTGTGGAACTTTAGCAAGACTATTGCAGAGAAACTGCAACCATAAGTTTAGCTCAATGATAGCAACATGAATAATAACTTTTTTTCCTTAGTCTTTCATGTTCAATTTGCAGCACCTTCCCAAAGGGTGAAAATGCTGTACCATTTCTTAACACAAACCTAAAGAAGGATTTCTCGTAGTCACTAAACAAAGATTTTGTTGTTCTCCAGCTTTACACTGCAGTCACTGTGAAGTCTGTGGATCCACAAGCACCAAGAACCTAGTCACAACTTTTCAAAGAGACAAGCTTGGTCATTGGTGGAGAGAAGGGCTCCTGCAGAGAGTGATTCATCTACTTCATCTCCAGACAGGTGTCTAAGTTAGTTGGATAAATCAACCTCTGGAGAATCTTATCTTTTTCACTAAATCAT
This sequence comes from Illadopsis cleaveri, assembly GCA_013399915.1. NCBI lineage: Eukaryota > Metazoa > Chordata > Aves > Passeriformes > Timaliidae > Illadopsis > Illadopsis cleaveri. The sequence goes on from VXBB01024036.1 coordinate 67,169, forward strand.
AGAAGCAGTTCAGAGGATGAGCTGAGCTTACATGGCTAGGCCTTCCCATGGGTTAAGCGTAGATGAGATTAATCCCACTCAGCCTGTCCAGCATTCTTGCAGTCTCTCTGCAAAGACAGGTCTTCACATTGACTCTATTTTTTCTTGATGTTGCTTGGGAGGATGTTTTGCTTGTTGTTAGGAGGAAGATGGGGAATGAAATTACAGTAGTTTCTTGGTTTGTGTTTAGGGTTTTTTCCCTAGAAAATGTAAGTAAAAACTGCTTTGATAACTTTTTGTCTCTCCATTCACTATGTTTTATGCACAAGTATGATTTTGATTTATTGGCAGTAGATAAACGCTCAGCTGTATCTTCTACCAGCATCCCTGATAAAGTGAAGAAGTTCCAGATAACTGGAAATTAGGAAACATAGCAACCCCAAGAAGGGTTGGAAGGATGATCCAGGCAAGTACAGACCTGCCAGCCTATCCTCAGCTCTCGGAAGGGTTATGGTACAGATCATCCTGAGTGCCATGGCATAGCACACCCAGGATAACCAGGGCATCAACCCCAGTCAATGAATTTACAAGAGGCAGGTTCTGTGTGTTCAACCAGATCTCTCTCTTCTCCTCCTTCTCCTTCTCCTTCTCCTTCTCCTTCTCCTTCTCCTTCTCCTTCTCCTTCTTTCTCCTTCTACTTCTCCATGACAAAGTGATACACTCAACAGATGAGGGAAAGGTTGTGGATGCTGTATAGCTAGACTTCAGTAAAGCATTTAACACCATGTCCCACAGCAACTTCTTAGAAAAACTGGCTGCTCACAGCTTGGATCGTGGACTCCTTGACAATAAGTTGGGTGGGAGCATTGATCTGTTCAAGGGGAGAAAGACTCTCCAGTGAGATGTGGACAGACTCACAGAATCACAGAATCACAGAGTTTTTTAGGTTGGAAGAGACCTTCAAGATCATCGAGTCCAACCCATGCTCCAACCCCTCAACTAGATTACGGCACCAAGTGCCTCATCCAGTCTTTTTTTAAACACATCCAGGGATGGTGACTCCACCACCTCCCTGGGCAAACCATTCCAGTACTTAACCACTCTCTCAGTGAAAAACTTCTTCCTAAAGTGCTGGACATTAAAGTGCTGGAGGGTATCAAGAGAAGGGCAACAAGGCTCATGANGGCATAGCACACCCAGGATAACCAGGGCATCAACCCCAGCCAATGAATTTACAAGAGGCAGGTTCTGTGTGTTCAACCAGATCTCTCTCTTCTCCTCCTTCTCCTTCTCCTTCTACTTCTCCTTCTCCTTCTCCTTCTCCTTCTCCTTATCCTGCTTCTCCTTCTCCTTCTCCTTCTCCTTCTCCTTCTCCTNCACCACCTCCCTGGGCAAACCATTCCAGTACTTAACCACTCTCTCAGTGAAAAACTTCTTCCTAAAGTGCTGGACATTAAAGTGCTGGAGGGTATCAAGAGAAGGGCAACAAGGCTCATGAAAGGACTGGAGAATGTATTTCATGAGGAACAGCTGAAGGTTTCTTCAGTCTCGAGGAGGCTCAGGGGGACTTCATCACTCTCTACAACTCCATGAAAGGTGGTTGTGTGGGGGCCAGTCTTTTCTACTGTGCCTGCAGTGACAAGACTAGAAGAAATGGCCTCAAGCTGAGAGGGGAGATTCAGATTAGCTATTAGAATTTATTATTTTTTTTTTTTAGAGTACTCAGGCATTAGAATAAATTGCCCTGGGAGGTGGTGGAGTCACCATCCATAGAGGTGTTTTAGAGGCATCTGGATCTGGTGCTGGGTGATGTGGTTTAGTGGTTTACGGGTTACTGTAGTAGTGCCAGGTGAATAGTTGGATTGGATATTCTTGAGGGTCTCTTGCAGCATTGTTGATTCTACGATTCTATGATTCCAGTGTTAAATATGGTAAATTTCTCATCTTTCACCATGTATTTCCTCAGCATCAGATGGGCTGCATCTAGACTACAGAAAGCTTGACTGTTTCCAAATTTCTATTAAGTTGAAAAGCAGGTAACAATCACCTTCCTAGAGAATTCATACAAAATCCAAGAAGCAAATACCATGCTAACAAATTCATAATAAAAATGGGTCCAAACACAGACTTTGAGTATGTATATCCACAGTAATGCAATCTGGAAAAAAAATTAAATTTTGAATCTATGTTTAAACTACTTTTCCACTTACTATTACAGAAAACCTAAATTATACACTTTGTAACCATTTGTAATGTCAGTAACAGCAGCTGCTCCCAACTTATCATATAGTGCTATTGTACATAATATTTGCTTTGGAAACTGCTTTCAGTTTCTAGAACTACATCATGATGGTTTTTCTTTTTTTAAATGCATACCAACAATTTACAAAGCTATAACTAGTTAGTAGAAATGACTCTACACTAACAGTGCTTTTGTAGTAGTTATTTCCTTTTGCCATCTTCTATAAATGTTTATTTGATATGTTAAGTACATGAGAGTGATGTTTGAGTATGTATATGTGTGTGAATTTACATGCTGGCATAGACTGACACAGTTGCTTTCCAGACATTTGTGGAAACCGGTTGCTGATCACTGCTGTTTTTCTGACTTCACATCATTTAGATATCTTATCCTCTTATCATAATTTCCTAACTATGGAAAAGACAGCACATAAAGGAATAAAAATACTAAAGAGAACAGATGTAAAGCCTGTTTAGAGTACTTCAGGAAAAGTTGAGGAAGAAGGAAGAGATAGTTACTTTGCAAAAAAAAATTCAGTGATTTAAATCGTAAACTTCCTCAAAATTCAATAACACAGATTTTTAGGTTTCTTTTAGGTATCAGTCATGTTCTCATCTGGTATTTCATGGGGACTTTGTCCTCCAGGCTAGTATGCAGAAGTATGTTCTGCCCTGATTCCTGGCTGTCACAAGCAAGGAAAACAAGCTTGTATTCAGGAAAAGGTTTCAGACAGTTTTTACTGGAACGTTACGTTACTCATAGCTAGTGATGGATAATAAAAGATAATCCTGACTTGGAAATTTAATCAATTGACTCCATTCTTGATCAAGGACTATAGCATTGCACTCTCGTTGTCTGACACAAAAATAATTGATGGACTGGATAAGTATTCAGTTGTTTTCCTGGAACACATCAAGAATGTTCAACAGAAACATATTCTGTATAATGCCAGCCTTATACCTTTGTGGCTTTGTGGATTGTAGCTGCTCCAGGCTATTAAATATCAACTTTCACATTCTTTCATTTTGCAGTCAGCAAGAAATGTTTTGCAAAAAGGTGTTGTAATAGATGAGAGAGCCTCAAAAGGTCTCTTTCACTAAACTTTTAGAAAGTTCATGGTTTAAATCATTGGAACGTATTCTTTGGTTTAATAATGTCTTCTTTTCCATTGTACTTTCATTAGGTAAATTCTGTAAATTTGATAATCTATTTTCTTACACAGTATTTTCCCTCTGCCTCATTTTTCTGTCTTCTGTTCCTGCTCTTTTTTTCCTTTATTTTCCATATTTAGTATCAGGTTGTTTTAGGGTTTTTTTTCTCCTTTTTCATGCATTTCAAGATTACATTTTATATTCTAATGCTGAGTGGATTTGGAGCTTGAGTAGAGTTAAAAAGAATTACTTGGAAGTTATTTATCATCTAACTAATACAATCGCTCATAAATTATCTCATAGAATTTTATAGAAAATAAGTACTTGTTGAGTCAAGTACTTGAAATCAGCATTCTCAGAAGTCTGAGAGTGTTCCTTGTTTATTTATTTATTTCCTTTCCAATTAGTCAAAGCTTACTGAGTGAAAAAACAAAGATCCACTGACTTTCAATTCTGTTGTGAACTTGGTTTGGCTGGTTTGGAAGTGTTCTTTTTGGCCTTCAAGGTTTCCAAGAAGATACATGTCACAAAGGGTAAAGGTATTACAGAAATAATTACCCAAAGTAGAAATAAGTATTAAATATTGCTCTTAAACCAAACTAGAATAATAACAACAGCAATTTGGGGAAAAACAAAACACAAAAATAATGAACAAACGAAATATTAATCTTGTCCTGAGAGTAGCTGGCATTTGGACTTCCTTTTGCCATTCTCAGAATTTAGTAATTTAAACTAGGTTTCCAGGAGAAACCCAGTTGTTTCTGTCTCTCCTGTATATGCCCTCTGTTTCACGTATTATGGAAGGAAGGAAAGGAAGGAAGGAAGGAAGGAAGGAAGGAAGGAAGGAAGGAAGGAAGGAAGGAAGGAAGGAAGGACAGGTTGAATCCATCTTTTTGCAGACATGCTACCTGCCTCCTGCTCATGTCTGCATAAACAAATGGGGAATAGGCTTTGCCTGTGCTTTGAAAATGAGGTGGCAGAGGATTGCACATTCATGAAGCACACATGCTTCATGAGCAAGAGCGGCCTGATGTAGGGTATGGTG
>VXBB01024036.1:77189-109877 GCA_013399915.1 Illadopsis cleaveri
AGGAGAGGAGAGGAGAGGAGAGGAGAGGAGAGGAGAGGAGAGGAGAAGAGCAGTGTTCCAGAAGGATCTGCAAATCATGTCTCCAGATCACCCAGCAGAAGAATCACCCTGCATGGACATCACCACTTAGCAAGCAGCTGAAGGCTTCAGTCTTCAGTATAGGCCCTTAACTTAGTGCCACTTACCCAGAAATTGAACCGAGCCTGTAATGTCAGATTTCAGTATTAATGAACCTGGTTTTTTTACAGCTATGGGAGATTTGGCTCTTCTGACTACAAAGCTCCCCTTCTAAGAGAAAAAGGAGATATACAGCCCAAAAGAAATAAAGAGCACCACATTTAAGGCTGAAATGAATTGAATGTCCTACAAAACTCGGCAAAGTATCTTGTATTGGTGATGAGTTTAGCAGTTTACAAATGTATACTTCAAAAAGAGGGTCCTCTCTGAATGCCTTAATATTTCCAGCATATCCCATAATAAGCCTAATGGTTTACCACATAATTGTATCATTAGTAAAATGGTGTTCTTGTTCAGTTACAACTTTCTATTGGCTTAGAGAAAGGATTTCAAATTTGCATTTAAATGAAATTGAGCAAAGAGTGATAAAGGCTTCAATTAAAAGGCCACCTGTTTTTGTTAATTCATTTTTAATAGGAACAGTAAATATTTTCAGTTGATGCACTTTCTGCTGCAAGATTAGTACATTCTTCTCTTCTTTATCTCTAGTGTCAGACACCCCTCATTAGAGGAGTCTGTCATTTTCTCTGACTAAAGGAACCTGTCTCAAGCTTTATGAATCTGTTGGTACAAGACAAATAATACAGTAAACCAAAGAGCTATTTAGAAAATGCAAACAAAAACACCCCAACGTATGATCAAAGTAAATTCTGTAAATAAATTATTTCAAAAAATCAATTAGTTTGAAGGCTGGGGGGAAGCTGGTTTCTCAAACAAAACACTCAAATTCTTTCTTCATTTACACTCTTCTTGGAGGTTACTGATCTCACTTGGGCATACTGGTATGAAACAAAAGTAATCTTCCATGTCAAAATTATGTAATGCAATTAAAACTTAAGGATTACAAATATGTAAACCACAAATCATGACAAGAAGCTTTTGTGGAGTATAAAACCCAACTGGTGTTCACGGAGTATGAGGTTCAACTGGCATCTGGAAACAATAAATCTTTCTATAAAATGTCTTCCTTTGATGCCAATTTTTTCACTTTTTAGTCTTGTCTTATAGGTTCACAGGTCTAGTTCCCTTCATTTGCCATTAGAAACATAGGAGCTTGTCTTGCTTTTCTAATATTTTTGAAATAAATTGTTGTCATAATTGCTTCTGTTTTCCATTTACTGTAACCATAACTACTAATTTGCTAACAACCGCTACACATCTGTTACAACCAAAGCTTAAAAATCAAAAATATTCACAAGAACAACTTGCAGTGGACACCATTCTCTTTGGGGATGCAGCATAAGCATTAAATAAAGAATTGAAGCATTTCATTAGTTTGTGCTTGTTTCCTGTTAGCAGGACATCATGGTAGTAAATAAATGGATTAAGTTTCTTGTAGCATGAGCTGGGAGAGATCTTCACAGTTGCTTTTCCCTCTCAGATGCCTATTTACGGGAAACACAGGGGTCCAACTCCACTTTTAAAAACTTTATCTTTGATTCAAATTATGACTGGTGTTTAATTCTACGTGGCTTTCCACAATGAACTTAACAGGGGATCATGTTTTCCATGTCTGGTTGAATAAAGAAAGAAATTAACAGAAATGTAAATAGAAGATATTCAAGTGAAACTGCAGGTTAGGGGATTTACCCCCTATTTGTTAAAAGTTAAACATTTACAAAAGAAAATAAATACTGCACAACTCTCTCTCGTTGCCTCTTCCCCTCTCTTGTTTTCCTTCCTGTATGTACTTCTGATTGACATACTCATATAATTTGTTTGTTTTTTGTATTTGCTGGATGAAGGAATATCTCAGGAGTTTTAAATAATTGATTTTTACTTGATTCAGCTTCTACTTCTTAACTGGTAGTTGCTGCAGTTGTTTTCTTTTAATGCTTGCAAAGCTAAATTAAAAATATCTCTCGAAGTCAAGTTCAGCATGACTATATGTTGCAAATGGTTTGGACCTAATGTTCTGGCACTAAATAAATATTTTAGTACTTTTCTTTAAAGTTAGACTTATCAAGATCGTGTGGCAAGGCTTTAGTAGTGGGAGGGGCTACATGGGAGGCTTTTGGGAGAAGATCGTAGAACCTTTCTCCATGTCCGACAGATCAAATTCTCCAGCTAGAAAAAAAACAACCGGCACAACTTCAGAAAAAAATGGGGAATGAGGCGATGTGAGAGAAACTCTTCAGACACCAGGGTCAGTGCAGAAGGAGGGGGAGGAGGTGCTCCAGGTGCCAGAGCTGAGATTCCCCTGCAGCCCCTGGGGCAGACCATGGTGAGGCAGCTGTGCCCCTGCAGCCCATTCATGTCCAGAGTGGAGCAGAGTTCCACCTGCAACCCTGCCGTGGGGTCCCTGTGCCAAAGCAGCTGGGTGCCTGAAGGAGACTGGGACCCTGCAGGATGCCCATGCTGGAGCAAGCTCCTGGCAGGACTTGTGACCCCACAGAGGTGTCACGCTGGAGTGGCTCATGATAAACTGCAGCCTTTGGGAAGGACTCATGCTGGAAAAGTTCGTAGAGAACTGTCTGCTGTGGGACTGACTCCACCCTGGAACAAGGGCGGAGTGGGACGATTCTGCCCCCCTGAGGAGGGAGTCGCAGAGACAACATGTGATGAAGTGACCACAACCATTCCACCTCCCCCTGAGACATTTTAGGAAAGAAGGTAGAGAATTCAGGGGCAAAGTTGATCCCAGAAAGAAAGGAGGGATGAGAGGAAGGTGTTTTTAAGATTTATGTTTATTTCTCATTAATCTATTCTGATTTGTTTGCTAATGAACTAAATTAACTTTCCTCAAGTCCAGTCTCTTTTGCCTGTGATAGTAATTGGTGAATGGTCTCTCCCTGTTCTCATCTTGATCCACAAGCCTTTTGTTGTGTTTTCTGTGCCCTATCCAGCTGTGGAGGGGAGAAATAGACTGGCTTTGGTCAGCACCTGGTGTCCAGTCAGGGACCAGTCACCACGAAAAGCTAAAGAAACTGGAAAAAAGCATATAAATGACTGATTTCAGTTCAGCTCTAAGGGTCAAAAGACTATAAATAATCACTATGCCTATAGAGAAGACTGTTTTATGCTCTCCAACCCAGTTCAGAGGACTCAGTGTTCTTTCTCTCATTCCCTTGGTAAAGCAGTATATGAGTTAATTATTGCTGTAGCTGTTACAGTTTAAACCAAATGGGGAAAAGGGACGGCATGAAAGTCAAGCTAGAGTAGTGGGAAATAGCAGCTTTTTACTCAATGGCCATCTGCAGCCGTACAATATTGACCTGATCACTGGAAAGGTCACAACACGCTCTGTGACTGAAATGTCAAGTGCAGAAGAATATGTACTCATCTAACTCCTGTAGAATTAAATATCTCGGTGTATGCTCCAATTTTAGAAGTGCACATTACCTTTGTTTAAAGGTATTTAAGGGTGGAGCTAAGTTCATTTTTTTCAGTAAAGAACTGGATTCAATAAACAGCTAGCTTTTCTTTAGCATTTGCCACCTACCTAAAGGGAAAAGAATCTTTCCTATAAAAGCATAATTAGGGATATCACCAAGTAGAAAACTTGTAAACCCAAACACAATAAAGTCACATTAAAGAAACAACAATTCCATTTTCATTTGCATAAATATTTATTAATTTATTTTTTAAACTGCTGATACAAATAAGTTTTGGCATTTTTAACTTTCAGTAGAAGTACACAAGTTTTACCGAGAAGCATTTTTTTCCCACAAAGAATGCTTTATAAACCTGTTCTCAGATACAACTCTACTATCTCAAATTCTAAATAACTAATTTGTACCAATAGAAAAAGATAAGCATTTCTCAGATTAATCCTCTTTTTTTGTGGGGAGAAAAAATTTATGGCTATCACATTAAATATTTAGGTATTTGGTTAATTGCATATTATTCATAGTGAAGATAGTGAACTGTTTCTCAGGAAAAAAAATAACTGGTGATGAACAGAATTCATATCCTTCTAATTGTGACACCTATTGGCCAACTGAGGAACACATTTAAACATCTCATTTTGTTGATTTCTGAAAATAAATCTGAAAGATAACATATAACTGATCATTTAAAACCCTGAAAACTCCTCTTTCAAAGAAGACTAAAGTAAGTTCAGAGCCCTGTTCCTTGATTTTGGGTTAGGGTGGGGTTTTTTTGTGATTGGTTGGTTAGTTCGTTCATAATTTTTTTGTTCATTTATTGCAGTTTTATATTTTTCTGTTTTGCTGGTTGATGACTGAGGAGTCTTGCCAGTGGGTTTGAGGTTGGCCTGAGAGAACTTTTGGGACTGATGTCCCCTAAAATTACAGCAGTGAATTTGTAAGCCTCACCTGAATAACACAATGGGACAGGAATGTATTCTGGTATGTTGATGGCAGTTTGCAAGGAGCAGTGACATGACAGATAAATCTCCTATTCTGTGGCTCTGCCAACTGCTGCTTACCCCATTCCATGGAGAAGAGAAACGCAAATGTAGTAAGAATGCCACTGTCATTGGGTTGAGTTGTACTATTCCTTTCAGCTTCTCTGCCCTGCTCTAAATCAGCAAAGAAGCCAGAAAGCACATATCACATTTAAACCACCCTTTGGGCATCTGTCCATCTCAGGAGCAATGCTAACTAGAATTGGAAATCTAACCTTACCTTTTTCTACTTCTGATGACTTTTTTGATTTATCCTTGTCATGCAGGAGGTTTGAAACATCCGAAGGTTAGTTTAACATACTCTTAAAAGTAGCGGAGGGCAGGGGGCAGGACAAGAATTTTAATATTTTGTCAAATAGAGGTTAATGATATCTTCTTCTGTGAACTATTTTTCCCTGGAAACCTTATTTTGCCCTGCCATGCTGTTCCCATTTTAGCTGAGTTCATTGCATATGTACCACTGAAACTCTCCAAAATGATCCAAAACGTGGGTGATTCCCACACCCTTCTTTGTTCATGCAGTGGGAATAATGCATACCAGAAGAGTTATAGTTCAGCCTGGTATTGAATTCATCAGAAAACTTTGCAAAGAAATCTCTTGCTCAGCTTTAATTGGGATTAACCAGTCAGAGGTCATAGTCTGTTCTGGTTAATACCACTTCTACTACCTGAAATATAAATGCATTATAAGATTAAGCCTGGTTTCTGAATATGTCAAAAACACGTTATACCTGTAGATGGTATTATAGTTTAAAAAAATTATGAGAGAAAGGCTTCACACAATGTTGTGCTTTTTATTATTTTTTTTTTTTTAAATACAACTTAGCTCCACTTTTTTTCAACAATAGTTTATTATATCTCAGATTCACATCATATATGCAGGATACCTCATACATCCAGTTTGGGTTTCAAAGAATCTCATTATCACTTCCAAATTGTGTTACTTTCTCAAAAAAAAAAAAGAAAAAAAAAGAAAAAAAAAGAAAAAAAAAGAAAAAAAAAGAAAAAAAAAGAAAAAAATACCCAAAACCTAATATTTTTCCTTCAATAATATAGGAAGTAGATAACACAAATTCTTTCAGGTCTGGTAAATCTTCAGGAGCCATTATGATAGTAGTAAAGAAAAAATGGTTGTCATTTACACAAGCAGTTTAACATTGATGGCAATTGCTAGATACCGTCCACTTGTGCAAAAACACGCTGAACTTACATTTGAAAAATTCTGTGATGGAAATAAAAGAAGTAAATTTTAAGCATAAAGCCTTATGCAAGAAAAATACTTAACTATCTAGTCAAAGACAAAGAGAAGGTGAGCAAGATTATGGATGGTGTTGTATGTGCACATAAGACAAAATATATATATAGACGCATAAAATTATATGTTTATATAGATATACACTCCATATAGGTGAAGAAATATGTGATTGTCATATTTTATCCTGTCATAATTCCAGCATAATTGCATACGTTTTCCTTGCAAATCCAGAAAACTCAGGACTTCAAGTTTAAAGACTCTTACAGGTAGTGTAGGGCTTATTCATTATATATAGGTGATCATAATTACACAAGAAATTATTTAATGTCACCATTAAAAACAGTTTTGGAAAAAAGATTTGCTCCTGAGCTCAATGTAAACTTAAAGAGAGTGTAAAGATTTTAATGGAGAGCTTGCCCTAGTGAGCATCATTTAGTGCATTGCAAACAAGTCGTCTTTTCCTGTTGCTTGTAGGATGGAATACGCACAGCATTAGTCAGTTTCTGTATTAAACCTTCTACTTTTCTTCACTTTTAATCAAATTCTCTTCTCCTCAACATCCCTTTTGAAGTGGAGATGTTTCACTTTAAGCAGCCATGATGTTAGAAAGGTTGGCCTCTGCCTAATATGAAGGTCAATTGAAACTAATGCATTATCTACTCTCCTGCAGCATTCATACTATTTGTCCCATGTTGAATAATTTAAATGATTTCTTAACATGATAAATACTTTATTATTAACACATACACACTCATTTCATGTATTTTTTGTCTAACATTTAATGCTAGAGAAACCTCACTTCCCCTACTCCACAAATAATTTTTTTTATAAAGTAGATGGTTAAGATTTCTCTACATAAGATTCAATCTAAAATTACTTGACACAGGTCAACATTTATACCAGTTTAGGACCACATCCAATACAGATTTAAGTCCAAAATGAAAGGAGAGGTGGATGGAAATTATGTGATCCTGAGTTCATTACCTGCTGTGGGAGTGCCTACTGTGTTGGATATTTTTAATGGAATGGCAAAAAAGCCCCTTAATCTCCATGGTAAATCTCCAGTTTATCTCAGTTTTTGGGGTTGTCATTAATTTTAACATTTTACTTGGGGATGTCTTAAGGTTTGAATGAACTTTCATGTGGAAGAAAGTCAAGTGAATTTTTGAAAAATTGAAACATATATATGTATATATTTTCTTCAGAGTCATCAATATCAGTCTCTAATAGCAGGAGTTACTAAAAAACTGTACTTTTCCCTGGAAATTCACAGTGAATTTTAAGTGCAAAATTCTGATGGTAACTATAAAGATATCATACTGAATTTTACTGAAAATATAAGAGGGGTCTTTTTGTTTATTTTGATACCTAGTACAGTACTCCTGCCTACTGAAGTTAATTTTTTTTTTTTATCTTTATGATTTACAATCTTAAAACTTGTTTTCTATTAAGGTTTTTCTAGCAGTTGATCATTTTGTATCCTTAGTTCATGATGAAGTAGATATTTTGATGAAGTAGCTTATTTTGATCCTCATGAATTTTAATTCAAGCTAAAATGAAATTTTGCCTTGCTAACACCAATTTCCTTCAATATTCTCCTTTAAGTTTAATTTTAAAATGCAATTTTAAAATAAATTAACTATAGAAAAATGGTATTTGGAAATTATATATGTGTGAAACTGAAACCTTAGAGAACTGCATAGCCTCTCTGAAATAGATAGGTCTAGGCTCCACCAACATTCCTATGCCAAAGAAAATACAGGGAAAATGGTTTTCTTTTCAAGGTTGAAAAATGTTTTTATCATATTATATGTATTGTTGCTCATCTACTTATTATTGTTATTATTGCTCTTACATGCATCTTTGTGCTACCATATACTTCCATTTATTGTTTTAAAAGGTATTTTACAGTTTTACTATATTCCAACATTTTTTTTAAAAATCAACTCATGCACATAAGACATTAATTTGAAACTTGGCCTTAACAGATCCATTACTAAGAAGATACAAGTCGAAATTATTCAAATTATAGGATATTTAAAATCTGGTGAACTTGACAATGGAGAGATTTGCACCATACTTAAAAAAACTTCAAAATACACTGTCTGAGTGTGCAAAACTAACGTCATATAGAAATCATAGAATAGTTTCAATCATGATGATCACTTTGAAAATGTGCCTCAATGTTTCAGCATATTGAATGTTGGTAAAGTGAAATACTTTTCATAATTCTGAAAATTGCTGTGGTGGATGAACATGAAGTAATTGAAAACTTTTGTTACACAGCTTTTAAAGCCAAATAAAAAAATTTCAATAGTGTACTTTACTGCATTATGCAATATATGAGACAAGCAATTAACTTCAAGCAAATACTCATTTTCATTTCCCATTAACTCTGTAGTCATAGGGATGTTCTCCAAAATTAATCTCAGGGGTACTGGTTGCAAATGATGATATGTTGTCAAAGTTCAAACCAGCTGACTGTAGTATGATTTTTCTTTCTCCAATACTCCTAATTCAGTTTCATGATGTCCTGAAGATAATCAGGCAAACTGTGGTGTTACTCTCTTTCCAAGTGTGCATCATGGAACAATGATCACAAACTTCATTGTATTTCTGCTAGATATAGGGCAAAATACACAGTTTTCAGCAAATTAACTGGGCTTTTTCTCATATTAGAAAAAGTTGATATATTGTTTTCAATACACAAAGCTTTTGATTTCTTTCATTCTGTGGATTAATCTTGGAAAATGACATCATCCAACTTTTTAATCCTGGAGTAAACATTATGAAATATTATTGGCAGATTCTGTTGCTTCTGTTCAGTTTTCTTATTTCTAATTATTGCTAACAAAAAAAGTGAAAATATTCTGTTCCTAGAAGGTGTGGTAGGATTATTGTTATATGGAACTGATTAACCCATTTCCTTGCCTCATTACCTACATTACCTGGAATGCAATATTCACTAAACTTTGCAATAAAACATATGAGCAGCATAAACAGAAATAATTTTCTGTTTCTTATAACTCCTAATATACTTTTTTGTACTTTTTCTTTAATAGGGGTTTTGTATGTCTGTGTTTTCATTCTAAATATGTAATTTTGATGCACTAAAAATGGTAGTGGTGGGGGGTTTTTTTGCTTGTTATTTGAGTGGTATATAATTGTGTTACAGACTCAGTGTTTATATTAAAGGCTACATTAAACACAAGGCATGGATGGCCAGATGCAGAGCAAACCTGCCACAGAAGCACAGTCTTGTTCAAATCAGAGCAGGCATTTCTTCAAGCAGTATGAAAAAGTGCTTCTGTGCTTCTGAGACCAGCAGCAGAAAATGGGAGGATTTAGCCTGTGTCCCAGCCACCTCAAACTGGTGAAGTAATGCCCATGTGCACTGAGAAGGACAGACTGACCCCTTTAGCATAATTTTATGATAGGACTTTATTTTAAGCCTTTAGGTTCAACCCAAAATCCTTTAAACCTTATGACCCCTTAGGTCTTGTGAGGCTGTGCTTATAGTAGCAGTTCTGTCCTTCAAAATCTGATTTTTAACGGCATCTACAGTTTTTATTGTTGCTGTTGTTATCCTTGAAACTCTGATCACTGTTGGTTTTAGATATTTTTATTTTCAAGAGGCTTTCCCATATAAATATTGTAAAGTGAGCAGACACACTTACTAGGCAAATAAAAACCAAACCACTTTCCTTTTTTTCTGAGGCCCTTTACAGTGGAATAAGAAAATCTGACAACAATGAAGGGTCAGATCCAGCTGCAGTCTCTGTAGAGAAGAGCAGTAGATTGTCTCAGTGATATCAGGAGGCCAAGAGCCTTTCTCAATGACATGAGATACTGGCGAGGGTATAGTTCCCTTCCTCGTGCAGTGGCCATTGCTCTTTCCCCTGTTCCAATTCAAACAACAGAATCAACTTTTGTTCTGGAAAGTACTCATTCAAATATAAGGCAAATAAAGACTGTACTGGATAAGGAAATGCCACTGTGGTGATTTTCCAGCCTAAGATTTGTAAGTCATGTAGGACATTTGCATCTCTTCTATATGTTCAGATGAGTCAATATACCACTAGAAGCACTGGCAAGCTTGCACGTGTGAAACCACGATTTTTTTACATCACTATGAGGAAAAGAAAGACCATAATAATAATCATCTGTGTCACAGGAACTAAATATCCATTAGAATATTTATGACTGTGGTTTTTTTATTACTCATTATCCTGTCCTACTTTTTATCTTTTAAAAATATATTCATTATGAATTATGAATTTTTTTTTTCATTTTCCAAGAATCCTAGCACAAGATCTAGGCTCCAGCTTGGTCCCTTTTAGCTCCAAAGTACAGGGATTAAAGTTATGAAGCCCACAAAAGGGTATTTTTACCCAGGCAGGAATTTCATTCTAAATAACTAAATATACAAAATACTAAGAACAGAAAACCATCTTCCGCTTTGAGTTACCAACAGCAGTATTTAGAATTACAGTCATCTTCTGCAAATATAAACATTTTTATCACAATATATTTTAATGTGTGCTTTCTGTTTCCCTAAACTTAGATTTTGAGAATTTTACCTAAAGGAAGAAAGTTATTTCAGTAACTTGATACAATTTTTTTTTTGTTTTTTCACTTTTTAATATATTTTGTAATTCTATTGTTTTGAATTACACATCTAATATGTCCTCTATCCTCTAATAATTTATCAAATATATTAATTATCTATTTATTATTCATTACCATATTCATTATCATTGTTATACCAATGAAGAAATTTATTAAAAGCCAAGAGAGTGTCCTTGTGGCCAAGAAGGCTGAAAGTATTCTGGGGTGCATTAGGAAGAGCACTGCCAGCAGGCTGAGGGGGGTGATCCTGCCCCTCTGCTCAGCCCTGGTGAGGCCACACCTGGAGAGCTGTGTCCAGCTCTGGCCTCTCCAGTACAGGAAAGACCTGGAGCCCCTGGAGCAGGTCTGGCAGAGGGTCCAGACTGAGAGAGGGATGCCAAGCATTAGGACAAGAGGCTCTGAGCAGAAACTGATGCACAGAAATACTCATGAGAATACGAGACAGACCTTCTTAATTGTGTGGGTGACCGAGCACAGGAACAGATTGCCCAGAGAGATTATGGAGTCTCCCTCATTGGAGATATTCAAGAACCACAATCCTGTGCTCTAAAACAACTCTCCTTTAGCAGGAAGTTTGGGTCATATGTCCCACTTTGATTCCTTCCAACCAGACCCTTTCCGTGATTCTTTAAATAACAGTTGCCTGTAGCCTGGATAGATCATCTAAAAATCTGTGGAAAAGATCCCAGAACTTTAGGGCCCTGATTTTTAGCACAAAGTACACAGCATTCCTAGCTTATTTGGAAAGTTTCCAAGAAACTGAAATATTCAGAGCTTTTCAAAATCACCATATTGTTGATTTACTCTCGAATTCTTTTGGTCAAATTGACAGTGATGGAGTAGATGCTTTGTTGTTGATAACATATTGAGATGTGTCTTTTAAATTTAATTAGGCCTTGCTGAAAACTACAGATAGTGGGTTATATGAATTTAATGAAAAAAATAAGTAAGAAATAAGGAATTAAAAAAAAAAAACCCTGTAACACGTTCTCATTCCTTTGTCATGAAAAATCACCATAAAAATTTTGGAAGTTAAATTAAAAACTGATAAAGATAAAACTTTGCTACCCAAAAAATCCCCCGCCCCTAAAACACCCAACAAACTAAGAAAGAGAATGAAATATCTGTCAAATAAATAATCACATGCATTGAGACCTTAGTGCTTAGTTAGGAAATACTGAAAAATCCTAGAGCATATCAGATAATGTAATGAAGTTCATAACAAGGAGAAAATAAATTATATATTTCAAAAGTAGTGAAACATGTTTCTTCCATAAAAAATAATTTAGAAATGCAGATAATAATTTTTAAAAGCCTAAAAGTCAACATTTACAATACCGACCAATATTGTACTGTTAAGGCATGTGTTTTGAAGCTTTGCAGTCAGTAGTAATTTAGATTTTCAGTATATAAAATAATGAAAATGTGATCTAAATTATTTTTCCACATGTGATTTAAATATACATTTAGAAAGGCACTTAATCCCTTCAAAATTAATTACAGGAGTATAACAGGGATGGTGTTTGGTACAAGAAGCAGCAACTTGTGTTAAGATTCCACAGTGGTGCCCAGGTGGGGAAAAATCAATTATCTCAGAAAAGAAGTCCCATAAATCATCAGGTTGAGTGAGGTACAGCTTACATGGACTAGAATGGGTGCGAAGACCTGTCTGAAATTCTGTGGACAGGTGTTTCTTGAAAAATTTGTCAGCACTTGCTGAGCACTCCACTGCTTATTGACAACTCTGTGTGCTTCCTCAAAACGTGCTCCTTTACCTGTTTGTTAGGGTAGGAAGTGTAGGTTTTATGTAATTAGTGAAAAGAGAAATTTCAGAACAAATTTGCTCTCCGTGAGTATTCTAAGTGTAGGAATACTGCATCAGGAAATGAAACTTTTGCTGTCATTTCTTTTTAAATGGATACTGCCCTAAGAGCTGTAGAGCTGTGTTTTGAAAATTCAAGAAATACGTTCCAGGATAGTGAGCTTAGAAATTAGGTAGGGAAGATGTACTTCCAGAGTGTAAGCTGAGGCTGGGTGTAAAATAGGATCCAAATAGTCATGAAGAGTAACTATGAAAAAAGCTAACTCTTCCCCAGACAAAAGCAGCACAATTATCCATGCAAAAATGTTTCTAAGCATACAGAGAAAATTGTAGTATTCATACTGAAACCAGAATACCAGTATAATCAGATTTTTTTTAAATTAAGCAGTAGTTGAGCATAAGTTTTAGGGATAATCATTAAACACAGTGAAATGCTTTAGAGATGTGAATCTTTTGGGAAAGATTTCTCCTTTTTTGGACAGATTTGCCCATAATCCTACTGAGCCAGTCAGATCAGTGAACAGATAGTTATCAATTATCACTGGTAACATTTTTAGAATTCCCTTATGTTGTGTCATCTAAGCATTTCAGAGGTAAATCACATGTACTATGGATGTAGAAAAAATACTTAAGTGCTGTAATTTTCCATGGCTTGATTTCTTCTGAGTCTTATGTTTGCTGTACCACGTTCTGCATACTCCTTCTTTTTTCATATGCACAACAATTCACAGCATCACAGAATATACTGAGTTTAAATGGACCCACAAGGATCATCAAGTCCAGTTCCTGGCTCTGCACAGATCCATCCCCAAGAATCACACCGTGATCCTGAATGCACTGTTCAAACACTTCTTGAACTCTGTTAGGCTGTTTCAGTGACCACTTCCCTGATGAGCCTTTTCCAGAGTGCCCAACCACCCTCTGGGTGAAGAACCTTTTTCTAATGTCCAGCTTAAACCTCCCTGACACAACTCCAGGCCATTCCCTTGGATCCTGTCATGGGTCACCACAGAGAAGAGATCACTTCCTGCCCGTCCTCTTCCCCTCGTGAGGAATTTGTAGACTGCAATGAGGTATCTCCTCTTGCTCCTCTTCCCCAGACTGAACAGACCAAGTGACCTCAGCCACTTCTTAAAAAGCTTCCTCTCAAGTCCCTTCACCATTTTTGTTGCCCTCCTTTGGGTGGTCTCCTATAGCTTAATGTGATTTTTATGTTGTGGTGCCCAAAACTGCCCCCCAGTACTCGAGGTGAGGCTGCCCCAGTGCAGAGCAGAGCAGGACAATCCTCTTCTTTTCCTGGCTGGCGATGCTGTGCCTGATGCACCCCAGGACAGGTTTGGCCCTCCTGGCTGTCAAGGTAGACTAATTCAACTGGGACTGCTCCTGGTTCCTTTATATACACATTCTTCCTTTCCTTTCTCTTTTCATTGTCTTTTTATGACTTTGTGTCTCTTTTTGCTTTTCTGTATTTATCACTCCTTCTCCTTCATCCAGGCTATTCTTGTGATATTTGTACAACAGTTGACACTAAATGATATACAACAGTCAAACTTCACTTGAAATTCAACACTGAATACTTCTGAGATGTGCTCTGCTCATACAAGCTCAATGTTATTGATCAATGACAGCAAAGAACTGTAGAACAAAAGGAGATGAAGGGATGACAGAAATCACACAGAATCCCAGCAGAAAGCTTCCTATAGACACGAGACATTCAATGCCAGTGAGCCCTGGTCACTACAGTGTGTATTTCTCCAACTGACTTTTGTAGGTATGGGAACAAAATTACAGGTCTTAGAAAACAAATAGAGAGTTATATGGTGGTTATTACAGTCACCCATAGGCAGAAAAAAGCATGTACAGCATTTGTCAGAATATTCTACTATATATTCTATTATATTTCAATTCAAAAATTGTATTGGTTCTTCAGGGATAAGCATATATTAAAAGAGTTTAAATATTTCTGTGAGTGTCTTCCTTCATATATTACCGCTTCTGTTAACTGTATAGGTATTTTTTGAAACTATTTTAAATGAACCGTATGCATTGAGTTCCTACTAAAAAGTGTGTAATATTGTCATATGAAAAATTAGATTCCCATAGTGAGATTATTCTGCCTCAGCTCATGGCATATATTGGATTTGTAGTTGCTTTTTTTTTTTTCCTGTCAAGATTTTTTCCAATAATGAGTATTAAAATGATTATATGAAAATAAATTGCATTACACAGTATTGTAATGTTTTCAAAGATGACATTACATTAGTCTAACACAGGTCAATTTTCTTTGGCCCTCTAATAGCATGGATAATACCTTGCTTTGTGGGTGTTTTTGCTGTCGTTATTTCTGATTTTCTCTTTTTTCCTGGAAGAAATGTGCAACATTTCCCGGCACACATAAATAAGGTCTGTTTTTAGATTGTACTGCGGGCACCATGTCTACGTTTACTTCAGCCGCTAAATCTAATAAACATCTACTGGGATAGTAATTTTTAAGTTCAAGTTCAATATCAAACATGTCAGCAGTGCACTTAGCAAGAAGCAGGGCAGCAGTTTGAAGAAAATGCAGATCCAGTCACCAGTAATTTTTATCAAATTATAAACCCTTGTTAGAGTGCTGGGATTTCATCAGCTAACATTACCAAAATAAAAGCAATCCTTCTGCAGGAGGTGATTGCTTTTCTTAGGCATAGGTAGATTAAACATCAATTCATTTACATACTTTTGACACACACTCTGCCATTCATGTCTTCATTATCTGCATTTGTAAAATGAATGCTACATTTTGCCCAGTATTATCAGGAAGTTTCATGCTGATCAGAAATCGACTGATGTTCATATTTATTTTCTTATATCTACTGATGTCATTTTTCATTCAAGTTTTTTTTTTGTTTTCCTTGTAAAATAATTGCTGATGACTTTAAAAAGTTATTAATCATATTTAGAGGTATGTAATACTGTGGTAAATTATGCATATGTATTTTAGAGGGATTAGCTCTACAGTAGGATACTGAAGGTCTATGTATATTTAGCAGATAGATTAAAGATACTGAACACATTTTTCAAACAGCACAAATTATTTCTGAGCTAAGATTAGAGAAAGATGTAGAGGATGTCCTATTTTAGTAAGTCAAATCCAAAATTTAAGGCAATAAAATTTTGGTGTGCTGATGAATCCTGAAGTTATCTTGTTCCACTACACATTTATCAAGTTCTGAGTTAGGTAAATGGTTTGATGTCTAAATTCAAAACAACTCCTAATGTAGTTTTCCACCCAACATGGACTAGATTCAGAAAGTGTTTTCAGAAGTCACATTATGACCTGGCTGAAGTCTTCTAGCTGGAGAACCTTTCAAATGAGGAGGGACTGAGGGAGCTAGAACAGCTTATCCTAGAAAAGAGAAGGTTTAGGGTGATTTTAAAGGATATTAATACTTGATGGGCGGGAATGAAGGACCCAGACTCTTCTTAGCAATGTCCATTGGTAGAACAAGGGGCAAAGGGCAAAGATTAAAACCCAGGAAATTCTACCCAAACACAAGAAATAACTTTTTAGTTTGAGGGTAGTAAAACATTCTCATGGATTTCCCAGTGAGGTTGTGGAGTGCCCATCCTTGGAGATTTTCAAAACTCAATGGAGCATTGTCCAAGGCTTCTAACTAAGAAGGATAATGGGGCTGGGCTGTATGACTTCGAGATGTTCTTTCCCACTTCAACCATGCTGCAATTCTGTAACACACCCACACCCACACATCCCCCTGGAGAAAGTATTTCCAATTGCCTGACCAAATAAATTTCCAATTGCCTAACTAAAATGTGGAATACTTCTGTGCAAAATGCTCACATCTGTCTTGCCTGGAGTTCTGGACATACATAGCCCAGTTCTGATACTTGCTCCTGAGGTATATGTTAAGGCTATGTTTACAACATGTTCCAAATTGGATCTTCCCATTTATTTATTTATTTATTTATTTATTTATTTATCCTTCCCCTGAGGCTCTTCTGTGTGTTTCAGGGGCTTTGATCTGCATATCTAAAGCAATGGAAAAATAAAGATAATCAGTTACCTATTCATTTTAGATGTAAGCTCAAAGGAGAAAAATACTTAGTAGACCTCAGAAGATATCAAAGGAGAAAAATACTTAGTAGACCTCAGAAGATAATCTTAAATTCTGTTTATCTTCTCAGAATTTTCTCTTAAGTTTCCTAATTTTCCACTGATTATGTCAATATATAATAATGCACCAAACATCTGTAATATTGCTTAAAAAAGATTGTAAGTTTGCTTGCAAACAGTGAGTGCAAATGCATCACCACCACTTTTACATTTTCATGTTCAGCTTGCAAGATTCAAGACATGGTTCAGTACTGAGGCTTTGAATCGCCTGTGAAAGATATTTGCTTTCACTAGTCCATTACATCAACATAATATGACTTAGCTATTGGGAATCCATTACTTCATTAAGAAAGATTTGAGATATCTTGTCCTGTAATCATGACAGCTCCGCTTAGTCTCTTTTCTTCCAGTCTTGACAGGGCTAGAGACTGTGACATAGGTTATCATTTTCTTAGGTGACATGAACAATATATCTGCCCAACTCTTTTTATTTGTTGTCATTTGCTTCAAATACCTGACTAAACTAAACAATCTTCTCCCATAAACAGAATTTGGGTATGCCTATGCTCTCCAGTAAATTGACTGAAAAAAAAAAAAATAGCAGAAGCTCAGACGGACTGAAGCAGGAAAGGACCTCAGGAGATAATTTAGTTCCAAGATACCATGCTGAAGCTGGATAAAGCTAGTGCTGGTCGCCCAAGATCTTGTCCAGTTCGTTTTGACTGTCTCCAAGAATGCCACATCTTCTCCAGACAAACTGTTCCAGCACCTGATTGTGCTAAAAATGCTGTTTTCCTTATCAAATGGATCTCAAAGAACAGTTTGGGTGGTTTTTTTTTTGTTTGTTTGTTTTTTGTTTTTTTGTTTTTTTTTTTTTTTTTTTTTTGTTTTTTTTTTTTGTTGGGGTTTTTTTGGTTTTTTAAAATATCTTTTTATTTCCAAGTCTATTTCCACTTACAGAAATATGCAACTTTGTATTCCTTACAACTCTGAAATAAGATTTCATCACTGTCCAATGATGTTATTCTTCGACCTCTTGGAAACTAAATGGAGGACCAAAATTTTTATATGCTCAGAGTCCTGAAGCCAAATCCAGCTTCTTACAAAATGAATTATATTTTCTGTTGCAAATCAAAGTTAATGAAGTTAATATGAGGTTATCAGGTATCTTTTGTGCTGGCCTTAAAACTTGCAGGTAACTTTCACATGTGTCCTCCTTCTTGATGCAAATCTATGTAACTTCTGATGAGTTCATATCATTTTTTCGTATCTTTTTCTTTCTTCTCAGGAGTTCCCAAGGCTGAGCTATGGGTAAATTGCACTGATTACAGCTTCAGTAATCCATCTTGGTCCATCCCTGTCAGCTTGATAAGGCAAAGTCATTTGCCTCTCCTTTGGTTGAAGTTACAAACCTGTTATTTTAAAGTCTTTAGGAGAAAAAAAAAAAGAAAAGAAAAAAAGAAAGAGAAAAATAAAAGGTAACATTTTTTAGCCTGCGAAAGGCAGATTTTTCACAGGGATTTGGTTTTTAGCTTTTTTCACGCTTTCTTGAAACTTGTTTTTCTATGACTGATGTTTCCGAATTGCCTCTCTACTAGTTCATGCAGCAGGTTTCTCTACTGCTGCTCTGCCAAGGAGCAGAGTTTAAACTTTTTCAAAACTTCAAGAATAAGAATAATCTCCCCTAGATGTAGAAGTCTACATCAGGAGTAAGTAAACTGTACTCTAGAATTACTCCATTCATAACAAACCTGGTATTAGCAATATTAAACCCATAGTGTTTATGACATAACATTGGCATAACAGTGAACAAGGTTATTCCTTAGATTTCTTCAACAGGTTTCTATTTCAGAAAGATAAAATGGGCTCATGTAGATTTTACACAAAAGTCTCAGCAAAAATATTTTTAAGAAATTTAAATTGGTAGGGTAAATCTTAACACCTGACACAACAGCACTTTTGTGGTGTCCTGAAAATTATGCTACAGAACTAAAAATACAATGGTGCCAATTTGCCAAAATAAGAATATGAAATTCAAACAAAAGAAGAATACAATTTTTATTAGAAGTTATTTATTTAACAATGCAATGTTTTCTTCCTATCATGTAGTACCAAATATATAATATAAAATAGGGGAAAATAATTTATTGCAAATTTTCTTTTATTTTATCAAACTTAGTAAGTAAGAAATTACACAGAAATGCCATCCATTATGAAAAATGAGAATAAGTATAAAAATAAATCTAAATTTTTGGGGTTTAGATCAGATAGATTATTAGTAGAAAAGTGAAGACCACCTAGAATAGAAACAGTAAAATACTTTTATATAGTTCCATGAACTAATTTGGGAATAAATAGATCATAGTCTGCCAGGATTTATTTCTGGAAAGGGAAGCAACAGGAAGATTTTGGTGTTTTTCTCAAAATAAAATATTTTCTTATCTTTCCTCATCCAGAAATTTTCCTCACACAACCCCTGTGAGACCCAGATGTAAATATGAACATAGATAAAAACTGTCTGCAGCAAGAAAATATATCAGAATTTTCAATAGATTTAAAAAGACTTTCATCTTTACAATTAAATGTATGCTCTGTACTAAGCTGGACTAGGTAAGGAAAGAAATCCTTATAAAACACATTATAAAACGTAAAACAGCCTTCTCAGCATTGTCTATTGAAAAATATATTGCATGAAACTTTTCCAGTACTACCTTCTGGATCCCTGTTGCAGAAAGTTTGTTTTTCTGTTTCTTTTCCTTAAATAGGCTTATATGGAAAGGCATCCATCTGTAGTTGTGGACACCCTGTGAGATTCTGCAATGGAAGTCAGAAAGGGGGTAACAAACATCAAGCATTATAGCACAACTGATATGGAAGAGACCAACAAATATTTATAAACATAAATGTCTTTAAACAGTCATGTCCTTGCTAAGTAAAATAACCAGCAGACTGACTGTGCAGTCAGTATATTTTGGATGTCAGCACACCTATGCTGCTTCAAATCAAATAGGCTACCTATTTCACAGCTGAGACCACTACTTTGAAAGTACTTTAAATAATACAATCCTTTTTTTTTACCACATTTTTTACTACACTTATTTAAATGATATAATCAGGTGATGCTGCAAAGAAGGTTGTCCTATGTAATTTAAAACTTCAAAGATAAAATCATGTTCCAATAATGTCTGTGTTTATAAAGAATTCATTTTAATTGCTTCTGGAAATTCTGAGAAAACTTCTAAGCCTAGTATCATTGTATTTATATAGAAGGAAACAAGCTACATCAGAGGCATTGAACTCAACATTTTAATATTGGAGGTTGGGCTTCATTTATAACCTCAATCTCCAAGCTAAAGTTTCTCTACTGGATATGTTTTGCAGCCAATGGAGAGGTAGCAACTGACCTCCAGAGGGTGATTAATCTTTAAAAAACTACAAATTGCCCTTAGATACTGCTCTTTTTGTTCCATAGAATGTGAAGCAGCTATCCTGTCCATTATTGAACTCTTTCCCTATATAAGAAAAAACAGTAATATAACTTTCAGGTAATAGAACATGGATGACTTAATTGATCAAAGAAAAACGTCAGATATTGTTGGAGGAAAATTTCAAAAAGTTTTCTTACTCTATTGAAAAAAGCTGTCATTTGAGTGCAAAATCATTCTTTCAGAATATTTCCTGCTGTTATACACTAAACTCCAGTTATTATACTGACTGCTTAGAAGCCCATGTATTGTTTAATTTGCAAGAAAATTCTTTAGGAAATAAAATGCAGTTGAAGAAAGAAATCTATTAATTTCATTTTTTTAAGACAACTTCAAATTAATAGTTTCAGATCTTACACTTCTACACCAGGTATCTGTACATCACAGGGGAGGGGAAAGAAGGAAAAACAGACACAAGATACCTCTTGGAAAAAAATATATATATAAAAAAAGAAAGAAACATGTCTATCCAAAAATTTTCTAATCTCTCAACCATTGAATAAAAGACTGTTCCATATAGAACTAAACTGTGGGGTGAGCTTTGATGTCTGTGATGCTAGAAGCTACACTGAGTTTTCTGTGATATAAGACTACAAGGATAAGTTCTGAAAGAAATCTGAAACATCTCAGACTTCTCATTTAGGTTAAAAACTCTGATTTCAAACAGTCTAGCGCATGTTCGCTTCCTGCAACACATATGGGATAAGTAGGATTGAAAATAAGTCTAAACTTCAGAGTTCTCAGTCAAGGATCCAGAAATTCAATTCATATCAAGGAATTAGCACTTCTCACCCCTCATTGATTTAAAGCAAGAAAAATGAATGTAAACATTGAATTAAGGAAAAGGCATTCTTAATAAACTTCAATATATTGAAGCTTTTGAATTAAATATAATCACTGATTAAAATATAAAATAGGTCAGGAAAAATAATTAACCAGAGAAGATAAATTGATGCTTTATATTTTTCCTTCATAGGATGAAGTTTTCTTTTAATAAAAAAAATATTTACTTGAATAGTATTTCCAAACAACAATAAGGAATTTTGATTTTTTTTTTTTAAACACTCAGGTGAGAATATTATCATGTATGGAATGATAACTGAAATTATGTTGTGGGTTTTTTTAAAATTATATTGCAATTCAACATATTGGGACCCAAAAATAGGAGTTGATGCTTTGTGATATGTTAAATATTTAAATTTAAATACTTTCAGTCTGGTGTGCTAAGAAGTAGAATCCCATCTCAAATTATTCAGTGGGCATGTTTTGCTAGTCATCAGCCTTATCCTGCATATCCTGTGAAAGCATTGCTCTCCATGAAGCCATTGAAACTTATAAACTTGAATAATGGGAAGAATCAGAATCAGACCCCTCAGTTCTTCACTGTTCTTGGTGTGCAGCTGAACCTTTTACTTAATCTCTTATGAAAACCTAGATGGGACTTGGGCTGCACAACATCTGTCACCATGTGCCTATATAGATAGTGGCTCATGACATGCAAAGGGAAAATATCCATAACCAGAGTAGATTATAGAAGAGAATAAAGAAACTGTAACCTCTTTTTGCACCTCCATATGCCAATGATCATGAAAATAGAAGTTTTGTGCTATAAATTGTCACAAGTGAGCAGAAGATGGTTTCAACTATACATGCATGATAAGGCTGGAAAAAAGATACATCTCAAAACACAGCCCTAAGAACTGGTGAAACTTACTGCCCTCAAAATCATGATCTTTTTCCTGAATTCTTTTATTAGAGACAACTCCTGAAATTTATATTTGTAGTAATATATTTTGAAAATTAACAATATGTGTTCCCTGTAACAGAATCTCATCTAGGATATTTGCATTAACGTGAACCTAATCACTCATCAGGTGCCTAAAAAAAGATCTATCAAACTGAACAAATAGGATAAAACTTATATAATATACAAAGTGTACATTAAACTTTTGATAGAGTTACTCTTATATGAATATTAAAATTATGATCCTGAGTATGAAAATATTTTCTCAGTTTATAACTTTCCCAGTACATTTCTGCACGATAATTCTGTAACCTCAGCAGTCTAAACAGTTCATGCATGAAAGCAGAAATTAGAAGAAAACAAAAGTTGCAGTTCAGGTAAGACATTTTGCATAACCTTTATTAAGATGAGACCCTAATGTTATTGGTTTAGGGTTTTGGTCATTAAATGTTTTTTGAAATTGTATTCCTTGGCTTGAATCAAAGTCTCTTAACAAATGCACAAGTAGATTCAATGGTTACTTTATCAACCATAAACAGTTTTTTGATCCTGTTGCACATTTGTTATGAAGAACAGTATACAACACAGGAAAGATGGGTTTCAGTCAGAGAGTGAAAGGCCTAGGCTTGCATGTCTACAGTTGTAGATGTGTATGTAGGATTTAGTTGCTTAAACAGAGGCACCTAATGATATTTGAAACATCCTCATGTAACCCACATGCTTTCTAGTTCTTCTTCCAGAAGGTATGGATCTCCTGCAGTTATTGTGGTATAACTGCCAGCCCTGTTTATTTGCTCAAAATATATATATATGATATTCACAAGGTCATTGGAGTGGTACTAGATGCGTTTTAGCAACTGAACATCATTCTAGCTGTCAGTACTTAAAGAAAACCTAGCTGATAACATCAGCAGAGTAATTCAGCTTAGCTGAACGTAAACATCTAAGATGTGATTCAGTTACTTATCCATAAACCTTTACTGTCTTTTGAGATAAACCTACAGAAGATAAATGCCTTTCAAGAGGGACAGCTAGAGGCCAACCACAGTATCCTAAGACATCTAAAACTACCCAACTGGTTTTAGGTAATTGGATTTCTCATTATAGGATTATCTGTGAAGACTTTCAAATTCCTGGAACAATAACTGCCAAAATATCAACCAATATTGCAATGATGTCACAAGGAAGACCTCCCATTAAAGTCTTCCTGAATTTTGCTTCAGTCTGCTACAAAGAACAAAATGAAATATGTTTCTCCTATTAAAGCAACGTTAGCCTTTATACTTTTAGGTTTTTTGGTCAAAATATATCACTGCTAGTGAACAGAAGTTTAATTTACAGTCCAATACAAAAAAGAAACATGAGATAATATGGTCCTACTCTGACTCTCAAAAGCACAGAATAATGATCTGTGGTGCAAAACACATTGCTGATATTGTTCTGCAACATTTATGGATTCTTGGAAGATGCATACTATTAAAGTACTGTTCTTGTATTGCAAAGATTTTTAGCCTGCATTCATGTTTTGTTTTGAACATTTACACATTACACAAATTTGATGTTTGCTTTTCAATTGATTCTAGTAAGGTTCATGACAAAACACCTAAATCTTCAAGAGTTTGCTTACTGGAATGATTCAGTTCTAATTTTAATAGGATTGTGCAAATTGACAGCCTTTCCTGCAAGCAATATTTCTCTGGAATGTGGTCCATCTTTGACATAGTAACACGCACATCATGATGAGCTGAAGTGTGATTATATTGAAGGAGTATGTGAAACTTATGGGTATGTATGACTGTGTGCTTCAGCCAGTGTAAATCAGTGAAGCCAATTTAAGTTAGTGGATCCCTACCAATTTACATTAGCTAAAACCCTGGCCCTGCATTTTCTTCTCAACAGTCCTGAACATCAACATGGGTTTTAGTTTCTTATGAAATTCTATATTATAATAAAGTACTTAGGTATGTTTAGCCAATCAATTTGCTGGGTAAATGGAATAGGCTTAATGCTGTAATTGTGCAATTAGAGTTATTTGGTCTGTGTAGAGCTAGCCATTCTTAGATTAGCAGATTGATAAGGATACAAAGAGAAGGCCAAAGCATTTTTTTAAACTGAAACCTTATTTCATTATCATATAATTGGGTTAGGTTTTATTTTATTATTCCATATTTCAGTGGGTATGATAAATTTGAGGTGCCCTGACAATGATTCTCATACTAGGATTTGCCTTGTCCAAGGTTTATCTGAGGTAATGTAACTGTCCCAAGATTGGTTTTGGAGCACAGCATTTGGAACAAGCCAAATGTCACATTTACTGTGGAATAAAATAAATTGTGCTTTACTGGTATAACTTTAACACTTAAGCTTTTGTGTACAAGTTCTGATGTACTGTAATTTCTAACTTCAGAAGAAAATGTGAATGAATGCAAAGATTACTGTTAAAGATCTGGCATTCCTTTCTGTTGCTCTCCTGGTCTTAACAGAACTTTATGCAAAACATGAGAAAGAATGGGAAAGAAATATTTAGAAAAGATAAAAAGTATTCAGCAATTATTTTGGATTTCTATCAATAATTCTTTCCTGTGTAGGATCATACCACAAAATATAAATCATTTGTTTTACATTAATGAAGA
Source organism: Illadopsis cleaveri (assembly GCA_013399915.1). Taxonomy (NCBI): domain Eukaryota; kingdom Metazoa; phylum Chordata; class Aves; order Passeriformes; family Timaliidae; genus Illadopsis; species Illadopsis cleaveri. The sequence goes on from VXBB01024036.1 coordinate 101,478, forward strand.
ATGGGATTCTTGTCATATTTATCACTGCTGTCTTTTTAGTGGTGTATGTGCAGTAAAAGTAGTTCATCTAGTTATAGGTATTTATCAATATCTCTAGCAGGATATTAAACAACTCCTGGATAATGGCATGCAATTATCCTGACATGAAATTGTTTGAACAGTACAAGTGACACCTTTGGCCTGAGCCAGATGGTACTCTGCAACAAAATTCCTGGACATAGTTTGGCATTTACTGTTAACCAGGAGTATTTCTGAATATATAGTTTGGATTTGGCCACTCTCTTTTAGGGCTAGATGGTGCTGGTTGGCACAAAATATCTGAAAATTGTCCCAGGGACTGTTTAATTTATTAGGCTTGATATAAACTATATGTCTTCCCTAAATTGTTCATATATTTGTTTTTTTCTGTTTTAGAGTGTGTTTTTTTGTTATAACGAAGGTCTGCCAGTGCCAGTAGGTTATTTCTGACAGTGGTAGCATCAATGTTTAGAGACAGAGGGCAAGAGGTTATTTCCTGGTATAAGTTCTCCACTTTTTAAAACCTGAAATATGACTTCTGAAGAAAGAGGTTACACCCATACATCTTGTATTTCATGAGGCTGTGCAGTTTCTTCTTGAACCCACACTGCAGTGTCCTGTCACAGTGCATTCTGCAATGCGTGTGCACTGTATGCCTAATTTGTTCCAGTGGTCCATCACAGTTTCATCATGTCCAACTTTCCCTTTTATACCAAACAGCGATTGCTCTATCCCTGTGTGTTGGGCTTACACTGTCTGGATACCAGGTGTCCACCAAAGCCAATCTATCACGTCCCTCCACTGGACAGATGGAGAAAAATACAACAAAGGCATTGAGATAAAGAGAGGAAGAGCTCACTTGCAGCTACCATCATGGGCAACACAGACTCGACTTGGGGAAACTAGTTTAATGTATTACCAAATAATATATTACCTAATGCATTACTCAAATCAGAGTAAGACAATAAGAAATAATATCAAAAAAACCCCTTAAATACCCCACCCCTTCCTGGGCTCAACTTCACTCCTGAATTCTCTACCTCCTCCACCTTATCAGCTCAGGGTAGGAGGAATGTGGATTATGGTTCCATGCATCACATATTCTCTCTGCTGCTCCTTCTTCCTCACACTCCTCCCCTGCCCCAAAGTGGGGTCACAGTCTGTTCACTACCTTCTCATGTGAAAGAGGACCCATAAAACTGTTTTTTCTATTTTTTTTTCAGTTCTGTACCTGTGGATATGCATTCAGACACATACTCACAAATGAATCGCAGCTCAACAAGCCGTTGAGCTACATATGCAGAAGTGTTTCCTTCCATAGTAGAAAAACAGAGCACCAGCTACAACAGAAAAGAATGTTTTAATTCATATCCCAAATTTTAATTCATATCCCATATTTTAATTTATATTTCATTTGAAGAAAAAACAATGTGAGAAAATATATTCCATGTCTTTAGGTGATCTGAGAAAGATTGAAGAAACTACTTTAACACTAGGTACTTTAATGGACAGTATTTTAAGCATAAGAAATCCAGTACTTTTTCTTTGATAATGCTAATTCTATCATTAGATTTAAGAAAATGCTGCATACCATGGATTAAAGTGAGTCTAACCAAACCTAGAACATGCAAAAAACCAACAGTATCTGTCTTTATGCTACTTATTAGCTGGGTTTATGCCAAATTTCAATTACACATGTTGAATGATTTCCATCAACCAGAAGCTCAAAAAACCAGTAAGCCTGACTTGATATGTTTCTAATATCATTCTCCCTCTTCTCTTTAAGCATGGATTCAGTTCCACAAGCAAAATTTTGTCTCTTTCCTCTGTGTGTAGGTTTGTTATGCTTTTACTTTTGACATTTGTTTATCTTCAGGTACTTAAGGGATGCTGTGCCACTTTATTGCACCTACAAAAGCCCAGAAAGAGCTCTCAGTGTAGAAATAATTTGCTTCCTGATTTGATAAAGTGATTTAATTTAATTATCAGGTTTAATCATTTCAGGGATGCTAATTGGGCTTTAAGCATATCAAGCATTTAAATTTTCTTTATTAAAAAGAGCTAGTTTTGTGGAAGGAATCTTTGCAGAACATCCAGTTTGTAGGTAAATACAGAAATGGAGCAATTAATTTGCTTAAGACTTAATGACATAAAGGTTCTAGTGTAGAAGTTATTTTGTTACTATTAGGAGAACTTATGCTTATACAATTCCCTCACACTAATGATCTTTGAAGGCATTAAAACTTCCTTATAAAGATGAAGCCACTGCTTTAGCTCAGGTCAAAGTCTGATTCTACCATAGCTTTTTGAAAAAACTGGGAAATTAGTAAATTACAGCAATCAAAAGTGCCAATCACAAACACTCTAAACAAAAATATTAAAAAATCATGCATCATACAGGATAAAACAAGACCACCTTTTTTAAACTCTTTTGCTCTTTACCGTTTAAAAAATAAAGACAATATAACACATAAAATATAAGGGGAGAAACAGAATATTTATTCAATGCCTGTACTTCCACTAAAATTAAGATTCCTTTGCCCTTAAGAAAAACTGAGAAGTTGGGGGTTTTTGTTTTCCCTGTAAATGGAGTTTTCCTTCACACTGAACAATTTAGCATATGCATCAACCCCATCATGATCTCTTTATTTTACAGTGAATAATCTGCTGCATCAAATTCATGATAGGGCTTTGGTAGGACATTGTTGCAGTAAGAGGGTGAAGCTGACTGCTCTTTGTAATTCTGACAGCATAGGAGACAGTGGACTGATGGGTCCAGGAAAAAGAATAAGCCACTGAGCAGGGAGTGGTAAATACATGAATCTCGAACACTACTTCTGACTAATGAAAAAAAGGAATTCTTTTTTCTATCTGATATGGCTAAATAAGCAGGGGGAAAAGCCCAGGATCTTCATATACCATTCTTAGCCTCAGGCAACTTGAAACTGTGAATAATAAATAGTAAGCAAAGGAAGAAAATTCTCCAAAATACGTTTTTAATTCTGCCAACATCAGCAGTTTGAGCTAATATTGACTAGAAATTAGGAAAGAAAACTAACAACAACAACAACAATAATAATAGTAATAATAATAGTAATAATAATAGTATTAATAATAATAATAACAGTAACAATAATAATAATAATTGTGAGACATCTAGCTGCAAAGAACAGGATTAAGTGAAGAGAAATAATGGTATAGGGAAATCCTCTGGCTTTATCTTAAAGGTGGAAATAGGTTCAATGGTCTTCAGCTTATCATAAATATCTTAAATATATTAAAATATGGTCTGGAGATAAAATAGGCCATGATCACATTTAGTGAAAACAGTCATATGGTTGGAATTCCAATGTAAATGGACGAAGACTGTTAGAAACTAGAAGAACTGAATTCAATAATACTGAATGAATAGAACTCAAATTTCTTCTGTCAAGGGAGCATTTGGCCTAAAGTTTTTCCTTCCTTTCTTTTTTAGTATTAAATTTGAAATAATTTTTTATATTTCAACATATATACTCTGTGTCTCCTGGGTACGCTATTGCATGGAAAACATTTGCTGTATCAGATTTCTCAAAGATCAATAACTCCCAGTGTTTTCTGTCCTTGAGACTTTTATGATGATTCTGAAGCTGAAAATTTTCATTGTGTTGTCTGGCTAGTACTAAGAGGTCTATTAGTTTATTTCTTTGTCTTCAGAATGTCATATTCTGAGGAGAAATCATCAGGCTTAATGAAGAAATCTATTTAGATTCTCTATTTCAGTCCCAATTATTACAGGTCTCTTTCCTGCTGGTACTGCTAAGACCATTATATTTCCATATTAGTTATAGAAATATTTCAATTATAGAGGTCAGTCAGTTATTAATACATGCTCATGTGTCACCTATAAACAACATATTTTTTGTTTTCAAAAGAAATAACTAAAATACTATTATCAAGGATCTCCACAGCTTCTAACACTGATATGGTTAATCCTTAATCCCCTGTAGAGTTAATTAATATAAATATGCATATTGACTAAACTAGAGCACTGTGCTCATAAAAGCATTGAGCCTGGCTGTATCTGCCAGTCCCAGAATGCACAGGTAGTTAATGTTTAGGTAACACAACCCAGTTTCCAAAAAGACACAAAAGTTATCCCTCCACCTATCCATCATAGATGTACTAGACTTGTTATCCAGTTTATCACTCAAAGTTTGAAATTGAGGGAATATGTCACTCTTCATTTCTCTATTCTCTTCCTTATACTACAGGTCTTTGCACACAATTTTCTTGATTTCCCCTAACAGCCAGCCTTCCAATTATTTCCAGATTTTTCTCCTTGAGCTTGATCTGAATGAAAGATGGTATATTTAACTAGAGCTCCATGTTTCTCAGAGAAAAGCAGCAGGTCAATTAAAACAACAAATCTCCTTGAGAATTGGGATACACATCAGATTATTATTATAAGTTTGATTGACTGAAAATTAAGACTTCAGTCTGTGAAAATATGACATGAAAGTCAGTCAAGTGCTTGAAAAACTTTTTTTGGGGCTTTTTAGAGCAGTACATCTAGTCTCTGAATAGAAAATAAGCTTTTCTATAAGTGAAAATACGTTCAGTTCCTTGAATGTTGATGACAAGTAATTGATTGGTGTATGGACAAAGAAAACCAACTCTAATTTTATAAAATTGTGCTGTCATGATAATGTAAATGATTACTTAGTACAAAGCAAAAGAAGAATTTTACTTGTGTCAAATCTGAAAAAATAATGTTTCTCAATGGATTTTATCTATCCATGAGTATTAGAACAACAATAATAATATAGGTCAAGATAGATTATTTGCTTCAATTTATATGGAAAAATAAGGTGGAATACAGATGTGAATTCTTGAACTGATTTGGGCTTTGAGTAGCTCAAGTTATGGTATGAGTGCTTTTTGGAGATAATTTATTCATTTGTTACTATCTAAAAGCAGTTTAAAGTGGGATATTATTCAAAACTAGCCACATATTAAATGGAAAAGAAGATACAGAATAGGTTTTATTGGGAGAATTTCCAATCTGTATTTGTATTATATTTACAAAATCATGTTATTTTTTTGGAATTTAATTATGGTTAAGGGAAAAAGAGAATTTAAAAAAAAACAGGGTGTGAAGAGACAGGAACAAAAAACCCAGGGCATACCATGAGAAAAATGGAGATAAATAATTTTATCCAATAAAAACACTTCTTTCAAAATTCATTAGTACCATTAAAAGACAAGCAAAGGAGGAAACATCAAGTGATTGAAGTTATGTCTGCCTAAGCAGGCTGTGCAGTACATAAAGAAGACCTGTAGTGAAACCCCAGAGAGAAACAGCCCTGAGGACCAAATGTGCATTCTGTACATGCTTCAGGGCAGGAAGAGGGTGGGGGAAGAACGGCGTATTTAGGATTAACTCTAGTCTGAATGCCCATTAATAGCTGTAGGATCCTGCATGTGCTCCTGGTGTGTCTTTTCATTTAGTTTCATCAGAGAGGCATCCAGCTCATGCACTCCAGTACCTCTTTACAATGACAGCACAAGTACAGAAAAAATTAAAACAACCAAAAGATTTGTTTCTCAGGCTAACTCCTAAACCCAACTAAGGCATTAATATAAAAAACCCTTGCCATAAACAGAGGGCAGCTCCTCCATAAAGAGAATACTGTCGGAGCTCAGATTTGGCTCATTTTTTTCTTTAAGATGTCCAAAATTATCTGGCTGCTTAAATCTGGTGAAATCAGACACGGACTTCATGGCAGGGCTCTCACTATCTCACTTGAAGCAAAAGAAAGAATCAGAGGTGAATGAGGGAAAGGCTTATTGAACAACAAGGGTCTGCGTTGCTGCAGGAAATAAGAAGAATTTTTTTTTTTTTTTTTGCAGTAACAGAAGAAACCAATCTTTGCTATTGGTGTTGCTCTACATACAATTTCATAGGCATAATTAAAAAATAGATTCTATTTCTGGAAACAAATGAAATTAAAATTAGCATTATTTAAATTATAGTAGAAAAATCAAGGCATCCTTAATCTTTCTATTCACAAAAGTAAAATAGAAATTTAAAAACCTAATCCAAATAAATCCTAATTTAGTAACTTTGTAAACTTTGTTCACAAGACCACTGAAGTGCAATGTTTGAATTGATATCACTGGAATTCATATAAAGTTTCAGCTTTTAGATGTAACCCTACAAGGTTCTCTGACCAGAGAAAATTGCTTTAATACTCACTAGATTGTATATAAACCAAAGGTTGGAAGCTCTGGGTTTTAAATCTTGTGACTGAATAATTCAGAAATTTGAGATTGATACTGAGGTTCTTCCTTGGTCCTACTCTTTGTGTCCAGTCTGAACCAATCCTTATTGACAGAAGAAGAGTCAGCATGTATTTAGGTCATATATAAGACCAGACAACACCTCTTTGGTCATTTATAGAGCAGATTTCACTTGATGTCAGAGCCCAAGGGATTAATCTCACCTCCTTCAGACTGGAAGATGTTACCTGTTGCAGTCTGACATAGTCCTCAAATGTTCCTTCTGTAATCAGCAGAGATAAAGAGGCACTTCCATGGAGTGTCTAAGGTCATTAATGGGAACTTACTTCTGGAAGGGATATTTTTCTCTCTTTACTGTAAAGGAATAATAGAGAAACCAGCTTTGGTTTACACATGCAAACAAGAACAGCAACAAGAAACCCTGAGAAGGATACCTCAGACCTGTGTGTAGCTCCCAGCTTAATGATTAGGCTGAATTAGTACACCAGCTCCAAGTTGTACCTAAAGTTCAGAGAAGCCCATTTTTGATTACTGGGTCTATCACTGGACCATAAATAACCTTTTGGGTTCATTTTCCCCTCGAACAGCTCTGCTTTCGGTAGTGAAGTACATATTCTTGGTTCCATCTCTACCTGCTGTTCTCCTCATTTCCTCATGTTCTTTCTGTTTTTACTGGGGGGAATTGGTGGGTGAGGGAGAAGGAAGTCACATTCTAAATTTATGCTTTGTTTATTTGAGTTATTGTTTGTATATGACTAGTTTAATCATGCACAACATTCACCCTTCATTACACTGAGCATTGTTAGAAGTAGATGCCTCCGAGCACAATAATGCCTAATTTGCATTAATCTTGCTTTGCTCAATTCTTTTATAGTGAGGCAAACATGTGCCACAAATTGCTCTCCATTTTTCAAACCACAAAAATGCATAAGCTACACTCCTGTATTAAGTAGCACTTAATTTGCTGAACTCCTCTAAAGTAACTAAAAATGTTATAATGTTCTCAAGTCTGCAAGAAAGAACAAAAATGTCTCAAAACAGGCAACAAAACAGTGTCTGCATAATGATAATCAATTATAAAAAGGTTTTCACAAACAACAAATAAGAAAATAATTATACTTAAATCCTGTTTTGTAAAAAATTTCTTCCCTTTCTGTCTTCTCTACTTTCCTGCAGGTACAGGCCAGCCAATATATTTTTCTTTGCTATGGTGTCTAGAAAAAGGTTTGTAGCCAAACATAGCTTTCATATAGCTACCACTGAAATTAGTATTAATATTAGTATTAATTCTGTTTTCCATTTAACTTCTCCAATATATATTCCCTCATTGTCATTCATTACAATTGGTAAAGTTGTACTAGAAGATCTCTTGTGGTTTGGTTTTTGTTTTTTGGTTTTTTTTTTTCAGAGAAATGTGCACTCCTTCAATGTATTTAAGATTTGATGATGCTGTATGACTTGTATGTATCAGCCCAGGAACCACAGAGGTTGTTGAGAAAAGCAAAGATCCACCCAAAAGGGGACTATTGAGCACTGAGTTGGCTATGCAGCAGAAGCAAACAGGGTACTTTCCATCTCCCATGTGTCCTAGATTCTCTCCTTTACCCAGTGATAATGGTTATCACTTCCTCTTGTGGTTTAAATAAAATACTCAAGCAGGCCAGGAAAAAAATCAGCACAAAAGACCTTATAGTAAGTATTACGACCATTAGGTCTGATGGCTATATTTTGTCTTATTATTGTCCCTGTTTTGATCCAGTTGATGTAGAATTTCATCTTAAACAGTAGCCCATCTTTAAAAAAAAGAAAGAGTCTGAGAGTATATCCAGATATATCTAAGATATACAAAGTGTCTTAAATCCCCATGGAAATGCTCCTTAAAACAGACATGTTTTAGCACAGTCTCAGGCAAGGGACCAAGTTACATCTGCATATTCTCTAATCAGCAATCAAAATGGGGCTGTTGGGTTTTTTTTGTTTGTTTGTTTGTTTTGTTTTGCTTTGTTTTGTTTCTTTCATTAACATTTCCAGATAAGACATTGTTTTTTGTTTGGTTACTGGTTGAAAAAAAAAAAATTATATATATATATATATGTGTGT
>VXBB01024036.1:109890-136025 GCA_013399915.1 Illadopsis cleaveri
AATTATATATATATATATGTGTGTATATATATATATATATATGTGGATCTCCTGAGGAAGAGCTGATGCTGAAGGTTCCAAGATCATGTTTCTGTCTACAACCTCTTTTAAGATGCCTGAGATTTGGTCTAATTGAGGTAAACTCTATGTCCTACTCCTAGCTCTGGAGAACTGTGCACATGTTTGGTCACCTGCCTATGCTGTGGAATTCCCTCTGAACTCGTGCCAATCTCCAAACCTCCAGACTTGAATGTAATGCAAATACAGTTGTTTCAAAGATGGCACTGGAACGCCAGTGAGCTGCATCTTGTCGTCACAGGGACGACTTAGCAAGACAAAAATTTTATCTGGGATGGGCACTCAGACCCTTACATGCATTCCAAACATTCTGCATCAACAACTGTATAAATGAGTTTGGATGTTCACATACTCAGAGATGCCTGCATGGGAAAGATGCAAACCACAGCAGAATTTGCTGCAAGAGCCATTGCTGAAAGGTGAAGGGCATTGCTCTGCACACTATCCTCTCCTCCCTGTCCTATGCTGATTCTCAAGGAGAATTTTATCCATGAAAACTGTCAGAATTCCAAACTGGAACAGCTTTCAGAGGAGATTAACCTTCTCCATGGCACAGCAATTTTCCCTCCTGAGGAAAGCCATATTATTTCAGTCTGAAGAAGGTGTCTATTACTTTAGAATTTAAGAACCCACATGTTTCTTCACAGAGAGAGAAGCAATTACTTTAACTGCTGTGCTCAGCATGAAAATGTTTGGGGGAAAAATGCCTCTCTTAATCATATTTTGACATCTATAATTTGAATGGGGCTAAGTATATGAAAAACTAAAATATAAGTTAAAAGTGTGTATCTATAATAACTACCATGAAACTGTAAAATACAATGTATAACTTATTAATATTTTGCTCGGTGGAAGTACATTCCAATGTAGCATTCTACATTGAACCTTTGAGGGTCTTTTCTTATTAAAAAACAGTTTCACTGAAAAGATATTCTCATACACAAAACCATACTTTGGCTATCTGAGTAACTATGGGCCTTGATTTTTTTATTCATTAACATTTCTTTGTTAACAATTGAACAACTTCTGCAGTGATAGAGGAAATTCCTCAGTGTTTTTCTACATCTGACAAAGTGGATTCACCCTGTAATCTTAATATTCAGCTTTGAATAAATAGTTAGATTACCACAATACATGTTCTGTTATCAGGTAATATTTTTAATTTTGGAGGTTCTTTTGTTTCTTCTATCAGTAAGTACCTGGAAACATTGACACAAAATAGCACTTGAAGAAGTGCTTTGTCCTCCATTTTCCCTCCAGCAAAGGAAAGGAAAACATAATTGTATAGCTGCAAAAAACCATCTCAAAGAATTTGCCTTTGGTTTGGACCATAAAGGTAAAAAATGCCTGGGGTGTAGCAGGTGTAATGGGGCAAGACTCATACCCACTTGTGTGCCTCCTGAAATTTTCCTCCTGAAATTCTCACTGCATTTTCCGGGGCTGGTACAGTGCCAGACAAATACAATCTCCCAAGGTATAGGGGACTGTCTACTTTAAATTATTGGCCACCTTTCACAGTTGCAACAGTGCTGAGAGGAAAGCCTGTGGGAGAGATGTTTAATATATCACGGTTGATCTTGAATGTCATGTCACCCATCAGTGTGAGCCTTTCCTAAGCTTCCTAGAAATCTACTGCTCAATCAGTTAGTTTACCTTTCTTTTGCCCTTTCTTCTCTCTTATCCCTTCATTTCCATGGAGGAAATTGAAAGACTCTTAGAAGGTACAGAACAGTCCAGGGTTATGTGTAAGTAATTTTTGGTGGCAGGACTGTAACGTGTATCCCCCTCTTCCCTGGTTCCCTCACAGCGTCATCCCATTGGAGTTTTCCTTTTCAGAGTGTTCCCTCTGTGAATGGTTTCTACAATCACAACTGATGCAAAAACACTGGATAACCTCAATCTGCATTATCTTTTGAAAGGAATCACTTAATTAAAGAGGATGGAAAAGGGGACAGGGGATTGTTAATGACTTGAGTATTTTGTTCTACACTACAGCTTGCTGGAGCCTGTGAGTGAATTAGTATAATTCAGTCTCTAAGTGATTAACTTGGGAATTTTCATGAGCAGTAAATTCACTGCGAAAATTAGGCCAAAAGGTAAAAAATATATTGAAATTATCATCAAGTAGAAAAGAAAATCACTCTTAATACAAAGTTTATGGCCAAATAAACATTTTAAAAAGGAGCATTGAAAAACACATTAATTTGAGGACACCTTCCCCCTTTCTTGTTCTTTTTCAAGAGAGTAACGGGAAGATTAAAGCAGTAGGAGAGATATAAATGTCATACTAGCAAATTATTTTAATGCTATTGAAAAAAGACCTCTAAAAACAAACAATCTGCAGAGACAAGAAAAGATTTGATCTGAATCAGTGTTGAGGAAGCAGGACAACTATCTACATTAGAATTTGCAAAGCACAGTTTTTGGAGAACCCATTAAAATAGTTTTACTGGGATTTCTAAGGACTCTTTGAAGGTCAGTTCTGCCCTCCCTAAAATGTTTCCTTAATGCTAAAGAAAAGCTGGTGTGAGGTCCAGGTAACTCAACTGCCAGCTGTGCAGAGTGTTGCCATCCCTTTCTACATCTTATTTGGTATCAGCTCAGAAATGTTCATGTGTAACCTGTGAATAAAAAGACCAGGCTATAGCTTTTTAAAAAAATGTCTGAATAGTGTATATCTCCAAAACTTGAGGTAATTTAAAACTGAATAAACCTCCTTTCCACCTTAATGGCTGTTGACATAATAGTGACTTGAGTTATCCCCTTCAGTGACCCAGATCTTCCAGATATTTGATTTAATAGAAATAAGTTTGCTGTTGTGTTTCTAACTCACCTTATAAATTACACTTCTGCGGAGACAAACTGGTTCTGTGTTTTGCATAAAATAAATGAAAGCACATTTTTATACATAATATTGTTGCATTTTATTGGAAAGTTCCATGAGAGAGTTGAAGCTGTTGGACACTCTGAATACCACATAAAGTGATTCTGTGGAATTATACCCCACTATTGAAATTAGATGTAGAATGGGACTTCAGAGTCACTCCCTATATTAGGAAGAAGACATAAAAGTAGGTTTGACTTTGGTTTTGTGCTTAAAACCCTCATTTGGGTTTAGGAACAACGTATAGGTTTTGTAAGCAAGTATTATGAAAGGAGAGACTTCTAGCTGGCCAAGTAAATCCATGTTTACTAGGTTTGTCTTGTCTCCTGATTCTGCTTCTGCCTCCATCACTGTTTCTCTCTTGAGCAGTTTGTCTGATCTTTGTGTCTATACAAGAGCATACAGATCTACTGCAAAGAGAATTGTTGGGCATCTTTATTAACATCATCATGCTGCTCTGAAAATATGGTGAGCCATAAAACTGCAAAATAGTTTTGTTTTTATTGTGTTCCCAGAAGTGGCTAATCTCCCATAAACAATGATCATAGGTGTTATATGAGTCAGAGAGGTGCCATCAGTACTGTCTCTTATGAAGCCAGGTTGCCAGTTTAATTGTACCTGTATTTTGACCTGTTTCTTGGCTGCAGATTTAAAATAGCAAGATTTAAGCTATGAAACTTTTATTCAAGGACTTCCTCTAATAAAAATAATTAAAATAAAAATAATTAAAAATTTTAAAAATTCAAACATTTTTTAATCTAATAATAATGAAAACCTTGAATTATAGTATTTAATGAAAATAAATGTGCTTTTTCAGGTGCTTAGAAAAATATGAACTTCAGTCTTTCTTTACTGTTTTACTTTCTCATATTAAAAAAGTATATATAATCTCTACAGCTGTTTCTTGAGGCTCTTACCAGGGCTCTTACCCTGCAGGTTAGCAAGGCTGTAAGCATCAAGTCCTGGTTCAGCAAAGCACTTCACCAGTCTGTAGGGGAGTGAGGTGATAGATCAGATGTGGTTCAAACATCCCCTAAACCCACTTGCTCAGAGTGTATTGATAATAACGTCAGTCTGACAAATTAGACATGGAAAAAACTATTGAATCATGCTGCCTATCACCCTGGCAATTTGTGACTTATCACACTGGGATATTTGTAGTGGGTTATTAATTTTTAGTTTGAGTGTTCAAGACATGGAAATGTTCATCTGAATCCCATTTAACACAGAAATCTATTGAACTCTTAGGAAAGCTGGGAGTTTCTCCTTCAATTGTTAAACCTATCTTGGCTTTTGTCGTTTTTGTACCGCCCCTATAAATCTCTAAATTTCAGCAATCCAAATGGGTCTTTCCAAATATTTTAAACACTTAGGCAACATAATACATATAAATTATTTTTGAAACAGCACAAGAAATAAGTAAGGAACTGACTTAAAGTAAAATATAGCAATATGTAACGTGAAAAATAATTGCATATAAAAAAATTGCATGTATACTATAAACCAGTTGAATCACCTTAATTAATGATTTCTGAACATATCCAAATGAAATCATAGGAAAGGGAGGAGTTTTTCTGTAACAGTGTTTTTATGGTTTTCTTGTCTGAATATAAAAAACTCTAAACCAAAATAATGTTATCTAAATTGTGCTTTTTATTGTACCTTCTTATACTGTATCTTAAATACTTGAGAATTTATATATGTATCTTTTCATATATTTATACCATGCTTTAATCCAAAGTAGTTATACAAATGCATTAAAAATATGAATAAATTCTTTGATTCAAGAAAAATTATCATAGAGGCATAATTAGACATCCAGTCACTTTGAAATGGCTGTATCTTTTCTTTGAGCACTCTCCTGTATGTATCTTAATATCTTCTTTGTAATGTCTTACTTAGAATTGTATGTAATTTTCTAAAGAGTGTCATACTTCAATCATACACCACAGTGCTTTTATTTTCTGCTGCAAGACTTAATGGTTTTTTGCAAGCATGCCTTAAAAATAAGTTGATTTTTTCATACCACACTGTATGGAAAACATGTGTAAACAACTCTCTTACACATACATTAGTTTTCTGAAGTACTACTGTCCAATTTACTGCCTCTGTAGAACACCTGTGATTTTTTTGTGTGTTTCAGAATCAAGGAATGGTAGAAACACTTAGTTTGGTAAAGACTTCTAAGATTATTGATTCCAAGCGTTAACCTGGTGCTTGCAAATCTACCACTCACCCACATCTACACATCTTTTAAGTGCCTCCAGCAATGGTGACCCCACACTCCTCTGGGCAGCTTGTTCAAGTGCTTGACAACACTCTGCAACAATTTTTTTTCCTAATATCCAATCTAAATTTCCCCTGAAGCAACTTAAGACCATTTCCACTTTTTCTCTTGCTTGTCACCTGGGAGAAGAGAATGAACCCCACCTGGCTACAACCGCCTTTCATGTAATTTTAGAAAGTGTGAAAGTGGTAAGTGTCCTTTCAACCTCCTTTTCTCCAGACTGAACAAATGCACAAATGTTCTCTCACTGTTGCTCCAGACTCCATTGCCCTTCTCTGGACATGCTTCAGCACCACAATGTCTTTCTTGAAATGAGGGGCCCAAAACAGGACACAGGACTCAAGGTGTGACCTCATCAGGCTGGGTACAAGAGGAAAATCCCTTCACTGGTCCTGCTGGGTGCACTGCTCCTGATACAGGCTAGGATGCCATGGCCTTCTTGGTCACCAGGGCATTTTGAGCCAGGGATTGACCTGCTAGTTTTCCTGTTTCTTCCCACATCATTCACTGCAACTTAAAGGATTGAGGAGGGCACTTGTGACCCTGATCCCTTAACTAGTTATCCCAAGGCCCTTTAATCCCTCTTGATTACCATTGGATTTGCGACTTCATTTCTGTCCATTTGAAAAATCAGTAATGGATGGCAAACTGAGGGCTCCACTAGGATAGGAAAGTTTCTCATCACAACTTTAACCTGGGCCCCAGGTTAAAGTCCAAAAAGTCTGAATATTGGGCCTTCTCTTCATATTAGAAGACAGTCTCCTATGACAATGACCAATCTTTTTTTTTTCTGTGGAAGCCATTTTGACACAGGGCATGGATTGACTTAACCTCAATGGCACCTCCATGCTAGATGAATCATCATCTTCATTATTGTCTAGTTTCATTTGCAGAGCCATTATGACTGGGTACCTGGGAAAGGAGGGAGCAGTCACAAAGGAGTCTTGCCTGCTGTGTCTGGAAAGGAAATTTTCAGCATTGTCCCCTATAATAAAAAATGTATGTTTTACTCTTGTTCATTTCTATAATTCACCTTTTTTTAATACCTTACTTCTGAGGGGCTGTAGTGAATATCAGTGACCTGCCATGTCAGGCATTATGTGAGCATACAAGTATTTTCTGATGCTGGTTCTAAGATAATTAAGTCTCTTTGTATTATTTCCCTGTCCTCAAAACATCTCTTTAGTATTATCTGTGAACGTAATTAATGCTATTTACTTCTCTCCTGGGTTAGAGAAGATATTAATCCCTTACTTAATAGAGATCCTGCAGCACTGTGCTACACACCTCTTCCCATCTGGATATATTGCTGACGTTATCCTTTGTTTATGCTCTTTCATCCTCTTTCAATCTTTCAATGAGACATTGTTTCTATCGAAGCCAATTTTAATTAATGTTGACAAAGATTTTTAACATGCATTGCAAGCCAAATATATTGCAGCTATTGTTTTTCATGTCCCCATTTTTCTTTGCAGTTCTAGTTACAAAATAAATCAGATTTATCTTCTCCCTCTTTGTTCTTTCTGCGTCTATTCTGCCTCTTCCTGCTAGGTGCATTAGCCTATGGAAATTCGTGGACTTTTCTCTTGCTATGAGCTTTACTGTTTGAGGAAAAACAAGGACAAAGCAATGCAAGACAGTGAGCAGGATGGCCCCAATCCAGCAAAGCAATGAAACACATGGCCATCTTTAACCCCAGACATAATCTTGCTGCAGTCAATAGAAATACTTGGATGCTTGAAAGTAGTATCTACCAGCTCAAGGCTGCTGTGCTGAATATATAAAAGGATCATGTGCTAATCGTCTCATATTTCCTTTTGTATTTAAAAATAGCTTCACTAACCTTTCAAAGACCTCTTTATTCTTTCTGATATTTTAAGCAGTGATGCAATACATATTTGAGGTAGTATGTGTCAACACAACACAACAATAGGATGCAAAATATTCTGGTTTTCTGAATTATATACTTTCACTTCCCTCCATTATTCCCTAATCCACTTCTCATGAGAATTGAAAATATTTCAACATGATATTCATATCACATATGTTTCTACAGTTTATACAGTTAGCCTATTAGTGCTACTTATTTATTCACTTAAAAAAAAAAAAACCCTCAGTATTTCAGTCACTTTTGAAACATCCTTAATTTCACCCTTCCTCAGGACATACTCAATTTCTTCAGCAGCAAATGCAATTTTGCTTTGCACCCAGCAGCATAATGGTTCTTGTTGACAAATGTTAATTATTTGTGTGGGTTTTCTGTTCCCGACATTTTTGGCTCTGAACTTATAATCAAAGCAAAAAGTAGGGGTAGAAGAAGGGAGGGAACTTTTTTGCCAAATAGCAGAACAGCTTTATTTGTGAATGCCATGGGAAGCTAGAAGGAGAAAAGAAAGCAAGTAAGTAAATGCGTTAGCCTGAGGGAAAGGATTTCTAAGGATGTGCTCTTACATCCAGCTGGGACTGGTCTCTTCTTTAGCTCAATGGATAAAAAAAAAAAAAAAAAAGGAAAACAACCCCATGGCCCCACACCCCCAGAAGATACAATGGGATTTCAGCACTCAGAGGTAATCTCCCCACCACAATTGAAACACAGCTTAACTAGCACTAAATCAGACTATCTAATCAACTGAAATCCAATGAAAAATAGCTTCTGTTATGCCTTAGAAGCAGAGTGTGGATGAGGAGATTAGCTGGGGTGAGATTAATCACTTTGGAAAGAGAACTTTAACTACTTTTTAATAACACACAGTCCAATGTGGTTGAGAATATGGAAGCTCAGATAAAGCCTTTTAGAAAGTAAGAACCATCAAAGCGGTTTGGAAATGTCTAGCTGCTCAGATACAGTAGTGGGCAGAACTCATTTTCATCTGTGCTTGTCTGAGGTGATTCGTTGTTATCATTCTATAAGTTTCACACTAGGCAGAAAGAGAAAGAAAGACTCAATAGGTTTTTTGTCATTAATGGTTGTCATTTTGATTAAAAAAAAGAAAATAAATACTATAGCTTAATGGGTAAATGCAAATGACCTCAACATTGCAGTTTTGTACTTCAAAGAGGAGTAAATTTGTTTTGAAGTTTATTTGGTATATGAATTGCTGTCAGAGATAAGCAAAAAGTTTAGAACTCCCGAGGGCTCTGATAATGCTTCAGAAAGGCAAAAAATCGAGAATTACCACACTTATGATCAAACATAATAAAAATTAAGGCTAATAAGCAGCTTTTCTAATGTCAGTCTAAAAGGTGAGCCAAGGAGATTTGTGGAACGTGACATTATCAGTTCAAAATTCACAAGGGTTGTTATCTTTGATTTCTTTCAATTTTTTTTCAATGAATATTGCTTCCACCCCTATATTAAAAATTTTCTTCTTGCACAATATCACATCCAGATTTAGCTTTTACAATCAAACTCCTATATGTGGGCAAAATTAAAAGCTATGGTAGAAAGCTTTCTTCCCCACAGTTCCCTTGATAGGCAGAAGCAGGGTAGTTGCTCTGAAAAGATAATTTAAATAACAATTGAACCATTGTACATGAATGACATTTCATATAGACTCTTTGATTATCATATTCCATGCTCCTAAGAGCTATAGGGCAAAAACAGAAGACAAGATTACCCTTTCTATGCTATAATTTTTTTTTTCTCAAAAATGTCTCTCATTAAAGACATATAAAAGGCATGATTTTACTTTTGAACTATACAGACATCTCTTCGGTATTAAGCACAGATACATGTACATTTTTAAACATTGCATTGCATTGATGTTTTTGAATGTCATATTGTAATTGGAAGATACTGCTGTCTAAGTAAATTTATGCTGATTTGTATCTTTTGTGAATCTCTCCTGGTAGCAAAGTTGTAGGTGTTCATATCCTCCTCCCTCAGTGATGCATACTGTCCTGCAAAACTTTCTGACAAGGCTGACTTGTTAGTGCTCACTAGCACCTCAGCAGTCGATGCCCGTTCAAAGGCTGTACTTTCTCTGACTTTGCTTTTTAACATCAGACATATACAACAAGACACACCTCATTGTGTGTTTGCTTCAGAAAGAGAGCCATGCTGTCAACATGACAAAATCAAGTACAAGACAAGCCAGGACACTGTAAAAATCATTTATCCTCAACTGCATGTAAAGGTAGCATAAAGCAAGGAATACAAGTTTTGACAAGGCATTTAAATACTCACAACTTTCTGATATCAACCCAGTCAAAAATATTTCATTTTAAGCTCTAAGATGAACAAGAATAAGTGGGACAAGGCCTGGCTGTCTCTGCGATGTTTCTTATGCTGATAGAGACACACAAAGGAAGAGCTGTGAGACTGTATCGGCAGCTCATTGCTGTCCTCTGCCTCAGCCTTCATCCATAGAGCACAGAAAGGAAGGAGAGCCTTGGATGTAGCTTGGTAGAAGTAAGAAAAGCAGTTCCAGAACCCCTCAAAATGCTTCTGATGTTCTTACCAATGTCTGAATAGGATCATCGCTTGAATCCTACATAAAAATATTTTGAGACTTTTAAGTCTGGTATATGATCTTTATCTACCCTCTGTGACCTGGGTGACAGCTCAACAGCTGTGAATGTCACCCCAGGCAGAAACATCAGGCAGAGAAGACAACTGCATTTTATTGTCAGTTTTCTGTCCCAAATCTGCATGCAAACTCAAAGAGTGTCATACAGTCTTCTACCATCTCATTTTTATCTAGTTGCATTTTATGAACACAAGTTTTCTTGGGATGTTCACCTCACTTCACTTGAAGCATTCAAGGTATCCATATATGATTTTGTAAGTTTCACTGATTGTTGGTGGTGATGAATCTACAGAGGTGATGGAGTAAAATATGCATTTCACTCTCATTTTATAATTCAGACCTCAGTTGGGCTGACCAACATTTTGGAAAATCCTCTTTCTCTCTCTCCCCATTAATTACAAAATAAGCCTTGAGGTTAATTTTGCAGGATTTGCAATGGACCTGGGCATCTAAAAATGGAGCAGATGAAGTTGGACTGCATCTGGTTGTGGTCCAACCAGATGATGTTGGACCATGGCCTCTGCATATGGGCTACGTATTCAAACTTGAAGAGATTTTAGTTGGATAAATCAATGACAAGTCATGAATGTGTTAGGAGGTAACTAAAGCTTGGTTTATTTCCATTTGCCCTTCAGAATATGTTTTGAACTGAAGCTACTAGTCTTTTACATATGTGTGCTCTATCTTTCAGTCTTCTTTTAATTAGTCATCACTTTATAGTAAATCTGCTCTGTATGCATTTTTTTGCCAGATAAACCTTCAGTGCTGCCGCGACCCTCTGTCCGCTCCCGGCTCGCTCCTCTTCGAGGGCCGCGACCTTCCCTGGTGAGAGCCTCCAATGAGGCGGCCCCAGCGCAGGTGGTACAGGCCTCTCAGGGCAGTGACCAGCTCTTTTGTGAGGCCTGGCTGCCCAAAGCAGCCAGGCAGTGATCAGCTCTTTTGTGAGGCCTAGCTGNAGCTCAGAGGGGGAAGAAGTGGCTTTCTGTTGCTGTGAGCAAATTTGTAAATTTATTGATGAACTGAGGTTCATACATGTCTGATAATTCCTGTTTTCAAATATTGTTTAAATTCACATCCATGAAGTAGCTCCTGTGTACAAAATTAAACCTTTTGACTATGTAATTTCCATGGTAGGTTTTTTCTTTGTTTGTTTTGTGTATTGTTTTTGTTTTCAGTTTAGTTTAGTTTTGATTTTGTTGGGGTTTTTTTTTTTGTTTTTTGGAGGGTGGTTTGTTGGGTTTTTTTCTTTTCATTGATCAGCTGGTTTGTTGTTTTGTTGTTTCAGGGGTTTTTTATCTGTAAAATACTCAAGTTTGCAGTTAGGGCACTTCAGCATTCCATCTGGTCTTTCCCAAGATGAAAACTATGATGCTTAGCATTCTATATAGGGTACATGCAATGAAATTAACTTGGTGGGAGAGCATGGAAAAGTAATTACTGGATTTTGTGTTATTTCTTTTATAAAGGGCTCACAAAAACATCTAAGAATCAAGGTGTGTTATTTTATCAGACAAAAAATTCTAACACTCTCACTTCATCATAAAGTCAGGTTGACTATTGTTGATTTCCCTGGAAATTACTGTTGCTTCATCAGCAAAGGGAACTCAATAAACATTAGTTACTTCAAAACAAATTATGAATTAAGGTAATCACAGAAAATACGCTTTCAGAGGAAAGATAAACAGTTATTCATGCATGCTTCTTCCCGTGCTCTTCAGATCACCGTATAAATATCACATCTTAAAAAGCTTCTGGAGGTAAAGTTGGTTTGTTTTCTTTCCTTAAGAGGCTGGGGCAAGGCTAATCATGTATGCAATATTTATTTCCTTTTACTAGACCATTTATAAAGATCTCAGTGAAAGATAGCAATAGAAATTAAGTTTATACATTTATTTGTCAGTGTTTTATCTGTTGGCATTTGAAACCTTGTACTGCTTGTTGGAGTGAGGGCACAGAAAACTCCAGGTCTCAGCTCAGGTAAATACCCTCCACCTCAGGAAAATTTCCTCTTCAGAGTTTGTAAGAGTGAGATTTTATTATTTTCTTTGTCCTATTCTTTTGTATCTTGCTGTGCACAGTGGAACTACTCCTGTGTCTCATTTTGCACCTTACTGAGCTGTAGTAGGAAAGCCACTGCCAGACCATCTCCTTTTGTCAAGTGGTTTAGGCCATTTCTTGTTTATATCAAGTCAGCACTTACACACAGGTAATTTTGCCACAGCTAACAGCACTTAGTGTTTCTCCACAGGATACTGCAAAGACTAAACACTTTCTGGGCTTATCACGGGGATTTCAAAATTGTCAGTATAAACTGTACCTATTCGGTAGAAATACTTGTTACTCTGCAGTTTAGAAAGGAAAGTTTGGGGTTTGTCAATGCTTATAGAAATACAAACCTGGTTTCCATTGCTCTCTTCTTGAATTTTCCTAGACAGAGGATCAATAGCACAAGCACACTCCAGCTGAGAAAACTCTTTAAAAATGTGTCTAAAGGCAGTGCCTTCTAAACTGAACTGTCCATTAGGCACCCAAGTGAGATGACAACTCACTGTCAGAAGCTGTTAATTGAATAAAGAAACAGCAACATACTTTCCAAAGAAATCTTCGCCTCATCAGTTTTTTTTTCTTTTCATATTGACAGTCACATGAACATTTTGTAATTCCTTTCTATCCACATTGTCAGTATTTCCATTGTATTTTCATAAGAAGCTACAAATTAAATAAATATTTTGCATTCACTGATAAGTCATGCATTGTTTTCTATAAAGCATTTGTGAAATAATTAGTAGAAGCATTTCAGTCCCTACTGATGCCCTGTGTCTTTATTAAATCAGTGAATTGGACATGCTTAAGTTTGCTCTCCGAGAAAGGGTCTAATAGACATAGCAGGATCCACGTTCAGGTTGCCTATTGGCAAAAGTTTCTGCAATCTCCAGACTCTTTTTTCATATTCAGGGAATGCTTGAGAAAGTGGTAGCTTAGGTCAAAACCCTTCCAGTGACCGCTTAAAACTTTTCAGTGATGCATATAATAAATATCTAGCATCTGGAAATATTTATGACCACTGCCTAACTAGTTTAGACAAAGAACAAAATAAGGTTTTTGAGATCTTGATTACTAAGTATTCCACACATTAGAAAAATATTAACACAACTAAAGGTATACTGAAAAAAACCCAAAACAACCGTATATCTAATACTCATCACTTGATAGGATTCTTAAGATAAGTAGTTTGTGTGGTTTAAGATGATAAATTTATGGAAGAGAAACCCATAAAAGAATATCAAATACAGAGAAGCAACATATGGTTTGCAGTATCAGTTGCTGAGCTGAACATAGTGTGAAAACATTTAGAAGTGATAATGTGATATTTTCCGTCCTTGCATATTCTTCATTTTCAGGTTCTAGGTAGTTTTTTTGTTGTTTGGTTTTTTGGGTTTTTTTGGTGTGGTTTTGTTCTTTTTTTTGTCCTGAGTACGTAAGAATTCCTTTATTACTTGACTTCCTTTTCATCATTCTATGTGAAAGATAACATATATAACACGGAAAAAATGACACAGACCCCATCCCTTCTTCAGGCTATGGATTTCACACAGGCTATTGACATTTTGTTTGTAATTCAATGAATGATGCTGCATCCACTTGGCATTCAGTCACTAGTGATGTCCCCCATGGTTCACTATTGGGGCCAGCCCTGTTTAATATCCTTATTGATCTGGATTAGGGGATGAAGTGCATTCTCAGGAACTACAACACAATTGTGTGGGAGTGTTGATCTGGAGGAATCTGGGCTGATGGCTTGGCAGGCCAAGACCAACAGCATAAGTTTCAACAAGACCAAGTGCCAGGGTCTCAATAACACCATGAGGCACTACAGAGTGGGGAAAGAGTGGCTGCAAAGCTGCCCATTGGAAAAAGACCTGGAGTTGTGGGTAATAGTCAGCTTAACATGATCCAGCATGTGCCCAGGGAGCCAAGAAGGTCAATGGCATCCTGGTTACTAAGAAGGCTAGTGTGGTCAGGAGGAGCAGGGCAATGATTGTCCCCCTGTACTCAGCAATGGTGCAGGTATACCTTGAGTGCTGGGTCCAGTTCTGGGCCCCTCACAACAGGAACGACACTGAGGTACTAGAGCATGTCCAGAGAAGGGCAACAGAGCTGGTGACGGGTCTGGAGAGTAAATCATATGAGGAGCAGATGAAGCAACTGGGGTTGCCTGTAGAAAAGAAGGCTCAGGGAGAGCCTTATTGCATCAAGGGAGATGGTAGCAAGGTGGAGGTTAGCGTCTTTTCACAGGAAACCAGTGATATAAACTCAAGTTGCAGCAGAAGAGGTTTAGATTTTACATGAGGAAGAATTTCTTTCAGGAATGGGTTGTTAAGCATTGGAATGGACTTCCCAGGGAGGTGGTGTAGCCACAGTGTAGTCACCATCCCTTGAGGCGTTCAAGAAAAGTCACTTAGTGCTATGGTTTAGTTGACAAGGTGATGATCAGTCAAAGGTTGGACCTGATAATCTTAGTGGTCTTTTCCAACCTAAATGGTTCTCTGATTCTGTGATTATCTGTATTGTTAATGCATAGCATATAATTCTGGATCTGTATCAGTCTCAGCATGTTTAGGTCTCTCTGGAGAGTAAAAATGAGCCGACTGCAGTAATTTTCTCATTTTTGTTTAAAAATATATTTTTTAAAAAGGCTGAGCAGAAAGGAGGAAGGAAGGATAGTCTCCTTCAAATCACTGTATGATGCAGTAATCATGATGCACCTGGTGGTAGTAGATAAATGTCTCCCCTAAAATAAGCAGAGTATGGAAAGGGGAGACAGACCACTTTTTGTAGGTTAATGGTATGTTAGATATAAACCCAATACTTATCCTTCATTATATTTTCAGGAATGGCTGTCTCTTCTTCAATATGTTCAAGTTTTACAGATTTCATGCTTATCACTTTCATTCTAGCCTAGACTTGCAAGACTGACTCAACACAGGTCTTCAAAGTCTTCTTGATGTAACTGCCTCAGTTTCCTTAAATGGAGAGCCCAGATTATGGTAATGTCCATTTTTATTTTAGTAATTTAGCATTAAAATTCTCAGTTATTCTTTGTGCTTTCTTATTGATCCTATACTGAAAAATTTATTTGAAAGCAAAATTCAATTAAAATGATACTTCCCTGGAAAAGCAATGAATGCCTGCACAAATCTTTAAAAAACAATTTTTTTTTTAAAAAAAAAAGTTTTAAATATCTTCAGTATCATTAACATTTGTGTGTGATTTGTGGCATAAAGGTCACATCTTTAGAGGAATTTTGAAAGCTCTTCATAATATTACATACTCATATTTCTTCATAGAAAATGAAACCTTTTCCTGCAAAGTTTACAGTCAGCCAGTTAGCCTTTTGGACTTGCTGTTAGAAAAGTCAAATGAGCAATCTGCTTACAGCAGTCAATTAATCTCTCTGTAATGTGCAAACCTAAAAAATAATTTAGTAATTTAATAATCTTCCTATCCTACAGCCAGGAGATTGCATATTCTTTCTTTATGTATTTTCTTTCCCGCAGATACAATGTACCAGTCTACAACAGTGTGCAATTTAGTGTTAAAAGTAATAGACTGATGGCTTTGCAGAAAATAATATTTTATTTCATTAAAGGTGTAACATGAAAAATATGACTTTTTCCACTTTGACTCACACATCATCCTCGAACCCTGAAGTTTTAGAGCTATCAAAAGGTAATGAAACTGTCTGAATGTCTGAATGCCCTGCTGAAAAAGAAACATTGGCTACATTATAGACTGAGAAAAGAAGAAAACATATTTATTTGTGGAAACCCCCACCAAATCTAAATCTAGTTTAGACATTCAGGATTTATGTCTAAATTTTTGACATTTACTGAGACATAAAACAAACATTGTCAACTGTACTCAAAACACTTTTAATTTGTTGATCTTTTATAGCTTAGATTTAATTTACCATTTTTGCAATGATTTAATGACATTTTCAGTAATTTTTGCTTTTGACACTGAAACAGCATGGGGTTGATTTACTGTGTTTTCAGACTTCTGCTTTTATGTAAACACATTAATATTTTCACAGCATGTTTGGAACTAATGGAGCAAATTCTGATCCTTCTACACCTATAAAAAACCTATCAACTTTATTGAGCAGCAGAGAGAAAATTTGTCTGAATTGCTGGAGTAAGTCAAAAGGAATCAGGATAAAAGATGAAAGACTTTTGCCTATTCTGGAGGACAAGAGAAACCAATTTCATGTAGCAATGAAGAAAATGGAATAAACCAGCAGTCAAGACAGCTTCTTTGTCTGACAGCTTTTATCTGTTATAGCTTTTATTAAAGCTAGGTTTACCAGCTTTCATAGTCATAGAAAATAAGTTCTCATGTATAGATGGCTCAATACAACACAAAAGTGTTGTACATATAACATCTTTCAAAAAAAGTGATCCCTAAATGTTCTCATGGACATAGGCAAAATAATTACAAAATGAAATAATAAAAAATAGAAGGAGGAAAAAAGAAGGTAAATACAATAAGGTGAAGGATTTGTTTTCAGAGGAGCCTTGAGATTATAGCATCCCTATGAATTATAGCTTTCACTGGTAACAAACACTCCTGCTGTTGCTGAAGGATTTTTTCTATCTGCATTGCTTGACTCCTTTATGCCACTGCAAAAGGCAAAAGAAACATCACAAGGCTCTATTTCACCTTTTTTAGCAAAAAGGATAAGTCCTGAAAGGCAAAGGTATTGGGATGTGTTTAGTGAGAAGTGACATGTTGGATCTAATTCTATTCTGTTAACTGTGAAATGCCATCGAAGTCACTGTTACACAGATGAAACTAGCAGGAGATTCTGCCTTTTACTTCTGAAAGTCTGCTAGCAGAGTCAGAGAGCAGAAACTCATCTGAAATCTGTTTAACTTATCTCATGTTCTGTTCTTTTAGCTTTCCTCAAAATGTGTCAAAAGATTTTTTTTTTCTGGACCTTATCCAGCTTCAATAAAAATGAATGAAGAACGATTTTTTTTTTTTTTTACCTACTAGTAGTCTGTGACCTGTAACGGAGTCTTGTGAACAAATAAACTGGCCGACAGGAATATTTTCTTATATGTGAGACTTTTTTGCTAAATCATAAGACCTTATACTCTAGGATGCCAGTCTTGTAAATCTTATCCATTTCAACTGGATCAGCAGGACTACACTTAAAGACATGGAATGGTTCATTTTCAGTAATCTCCTTTCTCTAATTGTAAGTTCCCTGCTACTGCACTGTAGGTTTTAAATAACAAAATAATTGGCACATGAAATAAGTCTGCAGTTATGTATGTAAGTTCAAATTCAGATAAATATCCCTTGTCCAAAGAAAATTTGAGCATGCATTTGACCCAATAAAATTTAAGAACTATTTAAACACCTTCTTATATGACTGGACATAAAAGTTTTCCTGCATGATCAGGAAGATGTTGCATTTGAGCCTACTAACAGGTAAATGCTACCTACAGGCAATATTTCAGTTCTAATTAAACCAATTTTTAACCCTCTATAAAGGAATAGGTGGCCATTTATAGGCAAATCTGTGATTTGTGCATAGACTTACTGAAGCTGTCCATACAAATTTGGTTGAAACTAATCACTTAAATTTGTAAATATACGAATTTGGGAAAATCAGACCCCCATGCTTTAAAATAAGATGTAAATTGTACAAACTGTGGCTGAACTAACACCAAGTGAGGAATTTTAATTTGAGGATTTCCCCAATTGTGTACTTAATGTTATGCTAATTTTTTTCCATTAATGGCCAAAAAGATCCATTGCTTCTGTTTTCAATGGGCTTGTTGCTAATGAAAAAGATCTTTTGTTCCATAGCAAAACTGTATAGTTCAAGCAGAATGATAACATGCTGGCTCTTTACACTTTGGATGCTAAAAATCTTCAGGCAAAATATTTTGCTGAAAAAGGCAAGCCTGGCTCCATTCATTTCACAAGTACTGCCCTCTTACACTAGCTGTGACTTTATCTCTTTATTTAATGATTCACTGAAGCCAGATATTTGCATAACAGCCTATATCTATATGAGCCAAGTGTTAGCCTTCTTTTTAAAGTGATCAGTTTTGAAGAGTAAGAATATATTCTTTTGTCCTGGGATATCCTTCTGTTGTCGAGGTGATATAAATAAATCACAACACTATTGCAAAATGCAATTAACAGAAACAAAATCCTATGTCTCCCTCTTTTTGAAAGGTGACTTTGAGCCTGAAAACTCTATGTTGTTTTGAATGAGGTCTCTGTTTATCCACCGAACCAAAAAGGATGGGAAACTCTTCAGGAACTACTATTGATTTTAAACATCATTTAGACCAAAGAATAGATTTCAAGTGACCTTCTGCTGTGATAACAATACCTGTAAACTTAAAAAAACAGCTTTGTCTAAAGGAAGTCAAAGCCTCAGCTTTGAAACACAATATACAACAATTTAAGTTTAGTTTAAACCACTAACCAGTAATAATATATCGGTGGATACGTCAAAAAAGCCCTCTACTGATTCAAGAATTTTGATCTTATTTTGATGTTCTGCTATTTTCAGTAAATTTTCAGTGATTACAAACACCCAATACAATCACTCAAAGTCTTATGTTTGGCTTAGTTTCAAACAATCGTTACGCTCTGTTTTGTATTTTCCATTTTCTTTCATTTAAAAATTCTTTTACAACAAAAAATAAGTTTATAATGTATTTGTGTTTATTGTCAGCATATAAAATATAGAAACCCAAAGGATTTACAGTTAGTTTGAACACTTCATTCCTGACAATAAAAAAAACATAATAGCAAAGCTACAGTCTTATTCTGCATGATTATTAGTGCATCAAAAGAGTCTTTAATCACTAACACATCTGCATTTGTTTATAAATACTTTATGAAGGGGATTGTCTCCGGTGTTTGCATGGGGTCTATGTACAACCCTTTTCACAGTAGGTGATGACTTACTGCCCATAAGATTTTTAAATATTGCTAGGGAATTCTGTTGGAGAAGTACAGAAACATCTCTTTTTGGGCAAGAATAAGTTAGGAGATTTATGAAAGTTCATTTTACCTGAGATCTGTGATAGCATGACAGTATAATTCAGCAAAAAGTATAGCTATATGTAGCGCTTATTGTATAGCTGAAATCTTTTCCCAAAAAGGTCTGGGATTACCCATTTTACAGTGAAGAGTTATTGATTAGCATGTCTTAGTAGCATAAGTAAATCCTGGTTTCCCACATCACCACATATTCACCTTAAACTTGCAAACACACACTCTTCTTCTAGTTGACCTTGATATCATTTACACATTTTATTAAATAAGTTGAGCATTTATTCCTAGGTGTATACGCAATAATCTCTTTACATACAAGGGAAAGGGGAATAGAAACTGTCTACTCTAGCTGTGACTTGAAAGAAAAGAGTGACCTCTGCTGAAGCATGTCACAGAACTCACATGGCAGGTGACAGCTCCATGCTATGACTCAAAATTGCTGCAGCTGAGAAGCTGGCATTTTCAAGATGAATTGGAGGGAAGAGTTTTTGCATTGTGTATTTTGGGTATCACGCTCCTGCAGTAAAATGCCTGCTGCAAATTTCTTTCCAAGTCCTTCAAATCCCCTCAAGCCCTGTGTAAAGAGCACTGGACCAGATTCTTGCTTGTTAGTGCCCCTGTGTGATGTAGCTGTTGAATTCTGTAATTTCTTCATGATTTTGCAGAAATTTTTGCAGACTTTTCTTCTTGCCTGCTGGCTGTGTAGGCATTTACAAACATACATAGGTTCTTGTTTCAATTATTTATTGTTAAATTTGGTTCTGGGAAAACAAAAGCATACATTTAGAGACAAAAACTTCTATTTATTGTTGCTTATTTCATCAGGGTCTAAAACAAACATCACAGAATTGTACATTACTACTTGCAAGGAAGTGGATGGGAGTAATTCTAAAAATTTTTACTTTTTGTTTTTAGGAGTTGTTAGCTATTTTTTAGTCTCCATGACAACAGTGGGACTCTGTTCCTGTCACATAATCTTAGTATAAAACGCCTGTCTGTGTGGAAGCCATGTTTCACCAATACCTTAATTTTAAATCATTATTTTGTGCTATCACTACTTTTTCTAGAGAGATGAAGTCTCATTCTGAACTTGTCTCCAATATTTTTACATGGATGTCAACCTCACACAGGAAAAAAGCTCAATTTCGCTCACAGCCATGAAAATCAGATCAGAAATAAGGTCGTGCTGGAACTGACATAATGACAAGAGTTCTCATCACTCAAAACTTTTTTCACAGCTCTTCCAGCTGTTTTCCTTCATGTGTAGAGTCATAATACTCCAAAACATATGCATGTAGCCCATAAACACACACTGTGCAAAATTAGGAGATCACCTCACCTGAATGGCGCTTTCAGTGAAAAGGGAGAAATAAAAGTAATACACATACTATAGCACATGCCAGCATAATATGGATGGAGACACAGCTTTCCTGAAAGGGTGGCCCTTCTCCTGAGCCAGGGAGAGGAAACCCTAGCCACTGAGAGAAGAATTTAGTCACATTTTTCACAGCCAAACCCTCTCTTGCACAATTCGCACATCTACACATTTGCTTGCAAATCCAGATGGTGAGAGAAGGAGACACTGTATTATCAAACACACAAATTATTCCCCTGTCATTTTGCTTTATGACTTTCTTCTGAAATCTATCATGGTTGTTTAAAAAGGAAGTGGCATCTGATCTGAACATGCATTCACGTTCAGCTTAAAAACTGGAGGTGTTATCTTAGGTAGTTATAAATGTATGTTCAGTTCTTGTAAGTAGTGATGATATCCATTAATCTACTTATTTGTTCCATTTGTACTACCAAGTATTTTTTTTATCCTACATCCAATTTTTAACTACTATCCAACAGTACATTCAGCTGAAAGGATCTGTAAATAAAACCATCACCTGGATTAGAAATATTCCTTAAAACTGATCATCCAATTACTTGAACAGGTACTGTTTTAACACACATCTTGGAGACAACATATAACGGACTCGCACTGTGTTTTCAGATAATAGTGTGATCTCAGAACACAAAAAATTTCTGCTGTATAACTTTGGGTATGACAGCAAAAATTCTACCTCCACTCTCAGCATTGCATTCACTGCAAATTCTGAAGTTGCAACTCCTCAAGCTGTGAGAGGAGTGAGTGATCCTCTCCCCTAGGAATTCCTGGGAGAAAGGAATCCTGTGATGTAAAAAGGGAATTAAGATATATGGAGACCTTTTTCTCTCATGTATGAAACATTTAACAGCTGCTTATTTGTAAAATTAAAAATAGTAGATTATTACTTAATTTTCATGAGTTATCTATCTTCTACTATTAAATGGTTCTGCGTTACCAGGATTATTAAACAAAGCAAAGGTGTGTTTTATTTATAAAGTATTTTTCAGAATATGAGCTGGTAAAGCACAAAGGCTACCAGCACTATCTAAAACTCTCTTCAATTTTTATCTTTTATATGTTGTTGTCTCCAAATGTATAGACACTCAGTGCTGTCAGGTTTATGTATTTTAACATGTTGCATGTTTTCCTTAAATAGCATTTCTGGTAGAATCTTTTTATTACTGCAAAGTGACTGTTTTCCTTTATGGGAAAGCATAGTCTTAGTGTGATTATAAAAAAACCACAACTTTGGGGACATAGCTCCAGTAGCAGCAGACATGGAGTAGATATACAACATTTATTGCATATTAAAACTCCCAATTTTAAATGACAATCAAGGTCTTGACTTATGACTTAAAAATGCATGGCAGAATTTTCTTCCAAGTCCATCAGTGATGAAATGGTTGAATCTTTTATTCATAACATTCCTACTTTTACATGAATTGCTTCACTTAATAGAAGACTATTGTAAGGAATGCAAACTTCTTGACACTAAGAGAGCTTTAGCAGATTAGTAATTAATAAGCTTGTTGCTACATCTCATTGGCAAAATTCCTGTTACTTTCAATGAGAGCATGATCAGGCTCAAAGTCATCTGAAATTTCTGTGAATGTAAAGGTTGCTTATTTCTTTCAGCTGCTTTTGAACACTAATAAGGTTGATTTTATTGGAACTTATTACATCCTTACTGGAAGCAGAATTTGACCTCAGCTGAAAAGATTGCCCCCTTCTTTCACTTTGTTTTGAAAAAGAGCTACATTTTCATAATAGTGTCCGGGTACGCGCACAAATCTCATTACACAATAATAGGATTTGTCTACATACCTCCTGCTCAGTCTTTTGGAAATGTACATGTCCCTCAGCATGGGTTATTTTTTTTTCCTTGTTTCCATTTACATATGTCTATGAGTACAATAGCTTATATTCTATATAACAGTTTCAGTCAAGAACAAGTAGCTAAGTATATAATCAAGGAGGAGGCGAAGAAATCCTTAAAGTACAAAATCAACCTTGGAAGCTAAACTTTCACTTTTGTTACAATGATTGAGACATTTGAGAATAAAAATATGCCACAGAGGAGAAGCAATATGTAATGGAATAGCTCAAATAAAACAGCAAAATGCTCAAGCAGTGTTTAATTATAGTCTGCAGTTCAGATATCCTCAGATTGGATGTGCAAAAGAAAAGTTGTCTTAGGAACACTGGATATACTAACATTTTCAATTGGGGATATGAATTACAACTTAGTCAAATTAATTTTGGGGGTCTTTTTTTGGGGTTTTTTTTGGGGTGCGTTTTGTGGGGAGGTGGTTTTTGGTGTTTGTTTGGGGTTTTTTGTTTTGTTTTTTAGGTTTTTTTGGTGAACTCGCTCTGCTCTGCATTTCTTTCAAAGTAGTAAAATATAGTAAAGAAAAGGAATTGAAAATCACTTTAATCTTTACTACTTTACTTCCAACCATTAGTTCTATAGTTGTTCTGATTAAACATGTTATAGAAGCTGGGTTTTTTATTCAGAATGAAGAACAGTAAGTTTTTGAAAAGTCCACATATAAAGGTTTAGGGACAAAAAGCACCAAACCCCATAAACAACCCTTCTTCCCCCCCTCTCCCCGAACAAGA
Organism: Illadopsis cleaveri; assembly: GCA_013399915.1. Classification (NCBI taxonomy): domain Eukaryota; kingdom Metazoa; phylum Chordata; class Aves; order Passeriformes; family Timaliidae; genus Illadopsis; species Illadopsis cleaveri. Next base: position 132,750 of record VXBB01024036.1, read on the forward strand.
AGTAAACCATAAGAAGTAATATGGAACAGAAAAAAGGATAAATTGAACAGCAAAACATATCTTTATCATTCCTATATATTGTGAATCTCTCTGGAAAGGCTCATCTCTTGAAAGATCTATGACGAACAGCTAGAAATTTGGTTGTCCTTTGCTTTATTTCTCCTACTTCTGTATCACACCACCAGTCTCTCTTATGTTTCTTAATCTTTCTTTATCTCCTTATTAAAATAGTTGCTTAATTTATATAAAGAAACTTTTCTTTTAGATAAGACATTCTTAATTTACCTTTGTCTAATTAACCTTCTGGAAAGTTAAGGCCCATCTATCTTTCTTGTTGAAAAGTATGGATAAGATGTGAGGTCACTACTTTGATATGAGGTTTTGCTCTGTGTGCATGCATTACACACTTGATACAGAAGGCTAAATTTTCCCTGAATACAGGCAAGTGTCCTAAGTCTTGTTGCTATGCAGTTTAGCCATAGCAACAAACACAAAACCCACTGTTTTGTTACTTCCATTTTGCTTTCCAGACAGTTTGCCTAGTAAAGAAAACACGCTAGATATAGCACTGTCAAAATAAGTACACCATTTTCTGTGAGGGATGTCAAACATTTAACCTTTCAAAAGATTATATTGAGCAAAAATGCTAAGCAAGAAGGTGGAGAGGTTATAGCTGAGATATCCACATCCCCCTGACACTCAGGTAAGGATGTAAAAAGTAATTGTTGTACAAGGAGGAGTCAAGTTTTCTGTTATATATTTATCAAATATNACAATCAACATCATACTGAGCTAAAATAAACCTACATAGAGTTTGTGAGACAATATCCCATTCTATTGCAAAGGTATATAAAAGATTTTCTTATAGCTGAGGTAAGGAGTGTGAGGGAAGACAAATAGTTTATTCAGCAGATTCTTTCACAACTTCCCCCATGATTTCCTGTAAGTCATGCAAAGATAATTTTCATTGTGAATGAGAAGTTTGGCTTTCCATCTCTTTCTCATTTTAAATGAGACTTAGATTTCTGACTATCATTTCCTTTATGGAAAATCTTAATGATTGCCTAGGCAATCTTTCTTTTTGAGCTTGTAAAATAAGGAAATTGTAAAAATAACTCAGATAAGCACTGTAAATTTAAAATTCTTAATAGCCAAAAATATCCTTTTAATTTTGGATTAAAAAGGTCAAGGAACTTGTTGACTATTATAACAGTACTGATTTATTTAGTTCTGCTAATTTACCTAACCAAGAATTTGAGACCTTTCCATCAATATGACTAATTTAGGATATACTTATGAATACAAATTAATTTGTTTTAAAAAATCTATATGTATTTCAAACATCTTAAGTGACACATCCAGTATTTTAAAAAGTATATCATTACAAACACGAACTGGTTTTCACACACTCTTCTGTGCTGGACTTCAGGCTCTAAGTTTGCCTAGTGCTTACAACCACTTCACATAAATTAACCAAAATCTAAGAATTTTGTCTTTGTTGTGCTAACAGAGGATGAGAATCCTCTGTTAACTGGAAGTGAGGATATATCAACATGTAGTAAAGAGAAACTCTTTAGAAGTTCAGGGGAACAAATGGAATCCCTAGTTTTCAGTGTTCTGTGTGTCTTCAATTCCAAATAACCTTAGTGGGGCCCTCTTGCTATGTAAAGAACTGAGATCTTAATCCCAGTCCTTCCAGCATTTCTTTGTTATAGCTGTGGGGGATGTTAACATTCTTCATAGAAAATGGAATTAAAAAAACATTTCAATGACAGAAGACGCAAATTGAAATAGATAGATTTTTGATCATTTTTTAATGTCTCCATGTGACCAAACTTTGGTCTACTTTTTTTTTTTTTCTTGATTAATGCCATAAATTCAAAATGTGATTGATTTCCGATTGTTGATATAGACACCAGTGAGGTTATTTTTGAAAGGAACATAATTTATGGATCGACATAAATTATGTAAATGGATTTATTTAGACAGGAAAGAAAACTATAAACTATTTCTTAGAGCATAAGTAGAATTTGGCAAAATTTCTAGGGGTACTATGATCTTAATTTATGCAGATGTATATAATGAAATCTATACCAATCTCTTTTCCCCCTGTCACCTCATCGAGTTAGAGTAAAACTTTCAAACTGAATAAGGGAAATTATTCAATCTACTCTCTGGTCAGCAAATAGTAGGAATAACTCTAGTTGAAAAACCTGTCTATAAACCTTTCTTTCAGATCCACCTCAGTATGGCGTGGATAGACTCATCTTTTTCCTTCCACTCACTAGGGATACTCTTTGTCTTGTGGAAGAGTGTGTGTGCAGGCAGACTTGAAAAATTCTGACCTTAATAAAATATGTTGCCATTACAAAATTGCTCATTACATTTATCTTGTCCATTTTTTCCTCCAGTGTTGCTCATTTCCAAATAACAGATCCATTCCAGTTTATTTAAGTACAGGAAGGACTTCAAATTTTTCTCAGCTTTTAAGTCAGTCCCTTTGATGCCACAGAAAACAGAATACATTTTTTAAATTGTTCCATGAATTTTGAGGCTTCGTGCAGTGTTAGGTTTGAACCAAGTTCCAAAATGGGCTGCAGTAAAAAACTGTCTTCATATAAGTAGAGTTTCTGTTCTTTTCATGAAGTTTCCATGTATCTTAGTATTGCTCTAAGAATCCTTTCACCTTACTTAGTGGTCAAAAATTAAAGCTTTTCTTAATGAGTTAGTCATCCAAAATTTTCTTTAAAATCAGAAAGGACAAACGGGCATCTCCTGAGAGCAACTCATTTCATCCTAACATAGATAAATACCTGGGATCAGTCATATGAGTTTTCTGTTTGGAACTGCCCATATTTCCCTGTTGACAATGTGGGGAAACTGAAGGTTTCAACAGAGCAGATGAAAATTAAATGTTGAAAGAGAAATTATTTACATTTCGACCTGCACAGTTGGATAGAGTGAATACTGCCATTTGTTTCTCCTTTCTTATGGTGGGGGTTCCCATGAATAAGTGTTTACTTCACCTGGAGTTATGCTGAGGCACCAGAATTCGTGGAGCAGCAAACTGACCTTGTGAGTGCTGCCTACTTTGCTTAAGAGGGTCACATGGAATTTTAGGCAGGCTCAGATTAAGGAGTGTGAGCAGCAGCTCCTTCTGGGATGGGGAAGTCTTCTGAAGACTCAGTCTTCATTCATCTGGGAGCAAGCCCAACTCTCCAAAGCTTTTGAGGTTTTTTCCATCTTGATGGTATTCTGTCCTTTTTTTTTTTTTTT
>VXBB01024036.1:136056-156241 GCA_013399915.1 Illadopsis cleaveri
TTTTTCTTGTCTCTTTAGTGTTCTATTACTGACGAAAATCTAGATTTAATTAAACATTCTTCATAATGGAAAACTACTGAGAAATATAAGAAAAATCATTCAGGCCTTGTCCTATGTCAGATTACCTGTTTTATTCAGGAGGAAGAATGGGTTACATCACAGAGACAAGAACAAATTTTCGACTCTGAAGCTGCTTGGGTTCTAATTCATTGTATTACAGTGTGGAAACTTTTCTGTCTGACACATGAAATGGATGCCAGTGGAAAATTGTCACAGAATGGCTTCATACACAGTAACTTCTAGCAAGCTTATAGTCACCTTGTAGTGTTGCAGCAGGAGGTGAAAATAGAGCTAAAAATTTGACTTCATGATACTTTTAATGAAGTAATGCGACTTCCATTTTCTTTTTCTTTCTTTCTTTCTTTCTTTCTTTTTCTTTCTTTCTTTCTTTCTTTCTTTCTTTCTTTCTTTCTTTTCTTCTATATATTTTACTCAATTCTTTAGCCATTTTCCACATTTTCTGTCTCTATGCTGTTTGTGCTGTTGCCTCAATTCCCACTATCTCAGCAGCTCCTCCTTCACATGACTCTTTTATTCTTCTACTTTCCATCTTTACTCTTACTTGAGATTCTCTCTCTGACTCTGTATTTCTTAAATTTCCCATTCCCTAATAACTCATGTGGGTCTTCTTCCTCTTTATTTGAACGATACCATTTCCATGTTTTCATTACAAATCAAAGTATGTTTACTCCAGTTTCCAATTTGGTTTTCCTCTTCCATTTATTGGTAATATCTCAGGCATACTCAATTAAAATACAGAAACTGCAGCAATAAAACAAATTCCCCAAGGTTTTTGCCTCTGCATATTTATAGGAAATCTAAATTTCTTACAAAATCAAATGCATCACTTTAGCTATATATACAGAAAGCACAATAATGAAGGTGGGAAACGCATAAAAGATGATGGAGTTGACCATTAAATACCCCATTAAAAGCCCTTCTACTTACATCTAGAAATGTTCCAATACAGATAACCCTTTCTTATATAAAGCCAATATTTTTCCATGATTTGAAAGAAGTCATAAACAAAAGTATGTGTATAAGAGGAAAGAAATGAGCAGCCAGATATCTCAAACAGAAAAGTCACATGTGAGTCAACTGGACCTTTTTGACTAAGAATGACTTTAAATTTACCTGTGGTCCCAGATCACAACAATGTTTTTAATTAGAACCTTACTTGATATTTAAAAAATGCTCATGTTTTATATTTTAAAAAACCAAACAAGCAAGCAAAAAAAAAAAAAAGGTACAAAAACCCCACAAAAAAAACCCCAACCCAAACCAAACCAAACCAAAAAAAAAAAACCAAACCCCAAAACAAAACAAAACAAACAAACAAACAAACAAAAAAGCCCAAACAAAACAAAACACAACAGAAAACCTGCAAACCAAATCAAAACCAAAACCAAACCCAAAACCACCAAACAAGTTCAGCAGCCTCTGATCACATAAAAAACATTCAGCCTTATTAAAGCCTGTAGTTCTTACGGCGTAGCTTTGGAATCCTGTACCTTCCAGAAAGGTTTTCTTGTAAGACAACTTGATATTGAAAACTGAGATAGAAATAACACTATGCAGTAAAGATACTAACAGTTTAAAAACTCACTCAGGCAAATTAATCTCAGTACTGAAATATAAAATTGAAATCTACATTTACAGTGATAGAAAACACAAAATTTCTTTCTTCTCGGCAATTCCTGTTTTGTACCATAAAATACGTCAACAATCTTTGCCACTTTTCTTAGTTTAAATTTGTGTTTTATTGGTAAGAAAATTCTACTTGCACAGTAGGACCCAGTTTTGTAAAGGTAGGTAAAAATATGGCCAGTCTTATTCCATGATACTTGTAAACTCTTCATCATTGGGAGAAGACACTGGTCAACTCCCTTTTACCACTTTTAACAGTGATCATACTTAGTCAGCTTCTTTATTACCTTGCTTTTTCTCATCAACACTCACTTATTTTTGCTACTAGAAATTAATTGAAATTACTCATAGCAGCCTTTGATCTAACCACATGCTTCACATAGCAAGAGAAGACAAATACAAATCATACATTGGGTAAAAAAAACCCCAACAATAAAGAACATATAAAAAGAACTATTATTTCCTTTTTCTGGCCAACTCCCTTACCTAACATTTGCTTTTTAAATTGAGATTGAAAGCTCCTAAGGAAATGAAAGTACCATATCTAGTTATCCATAAACTTATCATTGACTTTTAGACAGATAGATAACATCACGTTATACCATCCTGAATGCCATTAAATAGCAGTAGTCAAGCTCAGGAGGAGAGGAAGGGATCCTGTCAGCATTGATAACTTTTAAGCATTTTGCATATGAGACCATATGTTGGTTTGCACAGTTGTCAAACCATGAAGATGAATAGAAGACAGAGTGAACAGTGTTCCTTGCTGCAGTGTACAGGCGCTTTCTTTAGCATCTGTTTGGACATGGTTTTGACACTATCTAAAACCAAAAAACTCCTTCCTTTGCCTTTGCAGGGATTGTGTTTCATACAAATAGCCTTTTGAAAGCTTTTCAGAAGCTTCTGCTTGACACAAAACCTGGAGGCTATCTGTCAAAACAGAAGAAAACAAAGAGAAGGAGTTGGAGGGAAGAAAAAAAAGAAAATATTTTTGCCAAACAGATGGGATTGGCAGTTATCCTAAAAGAAAGATGGGTTATGGCTCTGTCCAGTACTAAGGATTTAAAAATAATTGCCTCAGCTATGGATATTTTTGGTTTATTTATTTTTCTCCCCTTAGAGTTACAAATTAAGTTGTAAAAATGGAGCAAAAATAGGGACAGTTAAAAATGCTTTAAAATTGTTTTTCAATATCTTCCTATGAAGATATTATTTCTTATTTTTTTTCAATAGTTACAATAAGAGAGTTAAATTCTGCTGAAGTACTTAGATGATAACTTGAAGTCCTACAAAGGAGTCTATGAAGAAAGAATTCCTTTATCTTCACTGAGGCACATACCTTAAAAGGTTTTTCTTTGAAGAATCATCAATTTAGCTCCAAAACAAGACTTTTATACTTAAAATGGAGTTGATGAACTGAGGTTCATGACTGCAATCCCTACTTAGCTCCTAACCATCCTGAGTCTGTACATGCTTAACTGTCCAATGGTAAAGGCCTGAAGGTGCCCAACATTCTGCTTTTGGGCATATCTAAAACTGCTCCCGTCTTGACAGCACAAGCTGTCTGCAATTGCCTCCTCACTTTGATACTCTTATTTTTTATCCCTGAGAACACAATTTTTATAGATGTATTTATATAATAGATCAATAGATGGATGACAGACAAAAACAGATAAAAAGAAGACTAAATTCACTATACTACCTGATCCAGACACCAACATAATTTCATTTCAGTCAGTGAAACCTTCTGGAAAGAGATCTGTGTACTGATCCTTGCACAAAAGGTAGTTAATTAATGCCAAATGAAGCCATCATTGGTTAAATATGTAAACATATTTTCCCCCTCTTCGTTTCCTTCTCATATCTCTATAAAATACAGACTATCCTTGGGTCAGGTCCTCCATCCTGTGCAAGCCAGGGAATAATGCTAACTGCTCACCCAAATGAAAAGTCTGTTCAAAATTCAGGGTCTTGTGAGATTTGATTTTTCTCCCAAATCTAATCCTAGTAATATAAAGCATGTACAGACCCATTTACTTGTGTCTCCACATCTCCACCCTGCCGCCATGCCACCCTTTCAAGGAGTCTATATTATTTCTTTATTTGTTTTTTTATTTATTTGCCTTTGGCAATGGTTTTCTTAAAAGGAGGGAGGCTTATGTGGAAACCACATAGAAATTGAAGTATGGAGGGCGTCAACTTCCAGTTTTCAATTTTTCAAAAATATTTTAACCACTGAATTTGCATATAGAATAAAATATTGCTGACTGCTCTTACAAATTTTTATAAAGGAGTAAAACCAACTAGTGTTCCACTCTAGGATAGTTCCAGGCTATGCTAGTTAATAGGGATGTATTCCTACAGACCAGAGGCAGTGACATTATCTCCTCAGAACACTGTGATTTTAAACCAAAACTAAATTTCAAATGCATCAGATGGCTGAATGACTCAGCCTTTCACAAGAACAACACTTGTTTTGGACCTCCTGTGTTTAAATGTTATAAGTCACATATAAAATACATGTAAAGTCAGTAATTATTTACAGAACTAGTTTATAAATAAATACAGTTTAATATGAAGCACACCTACTTTAAAACTGATATAAAATAATTTGTGTTCCATAGGAAAGTAATGATATTCATTTGAAAAATTAATTAGATGTGCATATGCACATCTAAGCAACAGAGATATTTTGTTTCAGTCCATGTGTTTTATGCTTCTGACATATATGTAAAGGATTTTTTTGGAACCTTTTGAGAAGAAGTTTTTGGCCACTTTTATATATGATAAAATACAGTTGTAGAATAATGCTATCATACCTCACCAAGTGTTGAAAGACTTCAGGTATTTCAGAGGTTATGTTAGGACAGCAGAAAAGTCATATGTACATATTAATAATTACCTCTGGTGATAGTTTGATAAGAATTCACATCTGAGTTTTTTTCTGACCTTTCCAGGATTTCCAGACACTTTACAAGCTGAAGTGGCATCCATTTAAATGAGAAATATTTTGTAAATATCAGTTTTATTTAGGTTCAAATGCAAAGCTTGTTAAAGTAAATAATAAAGTTTTGTTTGACTTTCTTGGGCTTTGACTCAAGCTCCATGAGTAGTTTTTTATCCTAAATGAACAGTTCAGTGCTATTCCCCTCCGCCCCTTGAAGATCACTGTGTGTGCCACTTTTTAATTTGCTAGCTAGGAACTCGTCAGTCACCAGCCGTGTCCTACTTACCCTCCAAATGAAGAGGGTAGAGTACCTACTGCAGTTGGCAGCTGCTTCTGGTGCTTCAGCTCCTAATTTCCTAACAACCCTTGCTGAAAATGGCAAAGAAACAGGAGGAGGAGGGAAATGGCTTTGTAAGAGAGATTAAATCTCAGCCATATGCCAGTGTTTCTGCAGTGGCTCTAAGGTACTGGCCAGAATGATTCCTGCTGGTTTTGCTTTCTCTCCAGGAATTTCCAAATCTACCCAACTTTGCAGTATGGATTGGAATGTTTGGAAATAGCAAACAAGTAGCTTTTACTGTAACAGTACTCAGAGATATAATCAAAGGACCTATGATTCCAGGAAAACCCAGGAAAAGACCTTTAGGGCATCTGCAGTTGATTTAAATGTCTATATTTATAGACATCAAAATAGATTTCCATTAACATGTGACACACGAAGACAACCATCCTGGTCAGGCTGCTGTTTCTTTTTTATGTGGCTACATTTGTCATGTGAGAAAAGAAATACCACTTTAGTGGCAACTCTTATGCACATTTGAGTGATAGGAAAAAAAGCTTCTTGGCTGAGGTCAGATAAGGTGCTTTTGTTTTCAGAGCAAATTAAATTTAAGTATTCTAGGTCTTCACCTTGTTGCCATTCAGACAAATTAAAAATAATTGTGTCAAAAAAATTAGGTACATGTGGAGGAAGAAATGAATTGATGATTCCTCAAGAAATTCTGTATGCTGAGTACAGTGAGCATAGACTGCTGTTTTAGGAATGTGCCCTCAATCTTAGCGCAGAAAGACAATTTTGCAGATAAATGTACTAAAGTTAGTAATTATTAACTAAAGTAGAAAACTTAAAGGTTTTACTCATCAACAATATTTTCTTGGGTATTTTGAGATGACAATACAGATGATAGTGTATATCTGTAGTATTTTTTCTGGTTATTTATTTTGCTTAGTGAACGTCCTCTGACGAACAGTGCATTTAATTTTTTCTTCTTCCATCTTCATTTCTTATCCATTTCATATCTGATGGTAAATCATAAGAATTCAATGGACAGAAGAATCTTTGCCTCCAGCACAATCTTTCTACCTCTCCACTACTAATATGAATGCAGATAGGCAGATAAATACATATGAAACCAAAAAAGGCCAGGTGTACCTACCTGTATGCACAGAAAAACTCATCAGGCTATCTATATGAAACATACACAAAATTGGAACATCTATCAGAAAAATTGCAAAACAGCAAAGAGAAAATAGATTTAAAGACACTGTTTTAAATGGCTGCCACATGCAGGGCATGCTTCATAAACTGCAGATAGGCTTCCTGAATAAAATATGAGGATGTGTAGCTCCATGACTATCTCAGTTAGTTAAAAAAAAAAGAAATCTGAAGAAAATTTATAAATAGGCCATACATTATCTCCAAAGGGATAAACAAAATAGCCAGCAGTGACAGTATTTGCTTTTCATGTGTGCAAATACAAGGCCTAACAAATGTCATCTCCTCATTTGCAAATTAAGATATAAAGGAAATGTCTCTGACAGTACATGCAACAGTTCATATTTGAAGTTTGGCACAGTGAACTGACAGCCACAGAGGAATTGCAGTCGCCTAATCCTCTCATTCTGCCTTCCAGCTACTGGCAAAGAGGGTGGAATTTAATAAATATGTGATGAGAAAAGGCTGTGAAAACTGGCGTATCTTCTCCTCTGCAAGAACTCATCTTCAGAGATAATTAACTAGATGACAATATACAACGTGCCATTAACAAGAGCATTCAAATCATTTCTGGACTTAAGTACACTTTTAAGCTGCTTATCAGATTTCCATTTATGAATCCATTCAGCTGTCAGGCTTACATCCTTGCCCTTTATTGAAGCTTACATGGGAATCCAAACCTTCTAATTTTCTATACAGATTCATTTCAGAATCAATTAGAGCTGGTGGCAGCCTTGTCCCTGTGTGCTAAGGGGATTAGCTGGACACTTGCTCAGCTGAAGCTACCCTTGAATGTACATTCAACCTTTCTTTGAGAAAGAGTTGTTTTCCAGAGGATTTTGAAGCAATTGAAGTACTGAAATCAACAGATGGCAGATAATCGCTAGAAACGTCTACAGTTTTGTTAGGAAAGGAAAAACACTATTTCAAACTGCATCCTTGGCACTGTACAAGGAAGAGATAAAGTGAGAAAGAGAAAGAAAAAAAAGGAGAAAAGAGAAGAAGAATCAGAAAAATAATAGAAAAGGAAAAGGAAAAGGAAAAGGAAAAGGAAAAGGAAAAGGAAAAGGAAAAGGAAAAGGAAAAGGAAAAGGAAAAGGAAAAGGAAAAGGAAAAGGAAAAGGAAAAGGAAAAGGAAAAGGAAAAGGAAAAGGAAAAGGAAAAGGAAAAGGAAAAGGAAAAGGAAAAGGAAAAGGAAAAGGAAAAGGAAAAGGAAAAGGAAAAGGAAAAGGAAAAGGAAAAGGAAAAGGAAAAGGAAAAGGAAAAGGAAAAGGAAAAGGAAAAGGAAAAGGAAAAGGAAAAGGAAAAGGAAAAGGAAAAGGAAAAGGAAAAGGAAAAGGAAAAGGAAAAGGAAAAGGAAAAGGAAAAGGAAAAGGAAAAGGAAAAGGAAAAGGAAAAGGAAAAGGAAAAGGAAGAAAAAAGAAAAAGAAAAAGAAAAAGAGAAAGAGAAAGAGAAAAAGAAAGAAAAAGAGCAGGGAATTCTTCTGGCTGTTCCCCAGTGGTGCAGAACAAACACTCTAGTGAACAGAAGAGCTCCCAAGGACTGTTCTTTTACACTTTTTGCCTTCCTAAATACTTCATATCTCAGTTTTTACACTGACCTTTGGCCATTTTCCACCCACGTGTTATTAACTTCTGTACTACTTGTCTTAGCAATTTCAGTTTGCCATCAGTTTGGTTTGTATATTGGGGGTTTTCTCCCTAAACAAACATTTTTAATGATTATTTTGCACTTCAAAATTAGAAAGTTCTCATCAATCCATTTTCACATTTTAATTCTAGAAGGCTCTTGCTTATGACAAGATGGCTTGTGCTAAGCCATTAAAAAAATATTAGACACTAAAGTTTGAAATCACGTTTCTGAGATTACTTGCAAAAAATTGACAACTTCACAAATAAATAAGCAGCCAAAAAACAATGTAAGGAATCACAGAATGACAGAATAATCTGAGCTGGAAGGAGCCCACAAAGACCATCAAGATCAGCTTTTAAGTGAATGGCCTATATGGAGATGAAATCTTCATCCTTGATGTTGTTGGCACCATGCTGCAGTCAACTGAGCTTGTATTAGATTGCACCTGCTTTTACTTAAACAACAGAGAAAATTGGTTTATAAAAGTATAATACTCTAAAGAGAATTTATTTCAATGTATTTGGTTTCAAAGTGATGGTCATAAGAAGGATGACGACCTCCCATGTCCTACGAGCTGTATCTATGACCCACAAGACTGAGAATGCTGAAGATCATCTTAAAAAGGCTAAAAAAAGTGGAGAGGGCCAGCTGTGGTCATGTCAGGTATGGCCTCTGACACTGGCTATAGTGGCCTTGGCAGGTTCATCTGTTGTTCAATGCATCCACAGAGAATACCTACAAGGAGTTCGCAGCCTGTCTTAGATGCTCTCAGAGAGCTTCATGCAGAAGCACTGCTCTAATTTTGTCACAGTAACTGCATTTGAGCTGCCTGGAGGCCCTGTAGGGGCTGAGTCCAGGTCACTGATTTGCATCTAAAACATTCAAGGCAGAACTTCAGCATATTGGAACCATTGGAGACATAAATGTTCCCAATAGTTGGATTTGAGTTAATCTGCTAATATGTGTGAGGTGTTCACATTTCAAAAAATCTTATGCATTCTGAAAGATACTTTTCTTCTTTAAGGTACCACTAGGCTATACGACATAAGGCCAGCTCTGAATGCTCCTGCCCTCACTGGGAATAAAACAGTTTTATAGAAAAAAATACCTCCTTCCAGATGGGTTCAGAAAATTTTAGATGTTGAACTATAGTGAAATACTTTATATTTAAATATTGCTGTAGTTCCACTACTAAATATCTAAGTCTCAACATTTTTACTCTCTTGGCAGTCTTCTTAGAGTCAAAATTATGAACAGTAGTGAGATCACAACATTCTTGTAAGGATTTTGTCCTAAATCAAGAAGAAAGAAATTCACTGCATAATCCATCCATGTATTGTATAATTAAATATGGTTTTAAAAATAAAGCAGCTTAGATGCTATAATTCTGCATTTTTCTAACTCATGAAAAAATAAGAGCCCTAAAAAACATGCTTATTTAGTAATGTTGCTCAAAATCTCCCTTCACTTCTCGGCTGGTATCCATGGGTTTCACATGTTTTCATAGCTGTCATATTTCTGAATTAATAGCATGCAATGTACTCAGTCCAAATGAGAATGAATCTGGAGGTGTGACTTTTTGATGTTGTTTTCTGAATGGAAAAGCACAGAGAAAACAAAGTTCATGCATTATTCACAAAATAAAATATGAAAATTATTAATGCAATAAGAATACATCACTCACACATACAAGCAGTGGTGTTTCTGTAGATCAAGGGTCAGATAGTACTGAAATTACTGTATTCCCAATGTAACAATTTTGAATAATTCTGATATTCAGAGATTTAGACATACAGGTTTTGCAGTGCTTTACATGTAATAATAATTTTGGATACTACTTCCCAGTGGAGAAGGAGAATGCTTTATTCTTACCATATGCTTGCATGACGCTCATTTTAAAGTAAGATGACAGTATGTTAAATTTAATACTGCAGAGAGCATCATCTCCAGAATTCTGTTACACAGAAATGTGAAACAAAATGCACTTATAAAGAAGTGTAAGTAAGATTCAGCTTGTATAAACAGTCATGAGTCTCTTAATTTAGGTAAAATCATTTTATGTTTGCAAAGGAACATATCTGTTATGTTCATTAAAGGTGACAGAGTAACAGCCCTTGAGAGTGAAGATATCTATTATCAAGAACATCTAGCCAAGTAGAGCAATTCACAGAAAGCTAGCTCAGCAAACCAAGTAATGAATTCTGCCTCTGTGAGGATGTGTGGGTGCATATTTTGTAAAAGAAAATACTGCTAAATATGCTTTTTTCAATACAGTGTAATGAGTAATCCTACTCTTAAAATGTACACATGGTAAAAACAAAACAAAAAAGTCCTGTTTAATATCTTTATCAGTCCTGTCTAATGTCTTTCTGGGTGATCTGGATGAAAGGATCAAGGGTATCCCCAGTATTTCACAGACAACACTAAATTGGGTGAGGGTGTTGATCTGCTGGAGGGTAAGGAGACCCTGCAGAGGGATCTGTACAGACTGGATTGATGGACTGTAGCTAGTGGTATAAAGTTTAACAAGGCCAAGTGTCAGATCCTGCACTCTGGGCGCAAAAACTCCACGCAGAGGTACAGGTCAGGGAAAGAATGGCTGGTAAGCTGACCAGTAAAGAAGGCAAGGAGGCCAATGGCATCTTGGCTTATATCAAGAATAGTGTGGTCAGCAGGACCAGGGCAGTGATTGTCCCCCCATACTTGGCACTGGTGAGGCCACACCCCGAGTGCTGTGTCCAGTTCAGGGCCCCTCATGACAAGACAGACACTGAGGTCTTGAAGAGAGTCCAGAGAAGAGCAGCAGAGCTTCTGAAGGGTCTAGAGAGTGGCTGGTAGAAGAGACTGAAGGAGCTGGGGGTGTTTAGCCTGGAGAAAAGGAGACTCAGGGGACACCTTAATGCTCTCTACAACTACCTGAAAGGAGGGTGCAGCCAGGTGGAGGCCGGTCTCTTCTTCCAGGCAACCAATGACAGGACAAGAGGAAATTTCCTCAAGTTGCACCATGAGAGGTTCAGTTTGGATATAAGGAAGAATTTTTTCAGTGAAAGGGTTTTTAAATATTGAAATGGACTGCCCAGGGAGTCACCACCCCTGTCCAAGCAAGGACTGGACATGGCATGCCATGGTTTAGTTAGCAAGATGGTGATTGGTCAAAGGTTGGACTCTATGACTTAAAGGTCTTTTCCAACCTAAACCGTTCTCTGATTCTGTGAAAAAAAAATAATCTGCTGCAAAGAATTCATTTTATTTAGCAATAAAGTATGTAGTGATGCTACTTTTGTTGTTGAAATTAGTTGCCGTTTTGAACACGGATTTCAACTCAAGCACTTGAATAAGGAAAGTTCTTTATTTTACATCTTTCACAAATTTTTGCATTTACAATTGCTTTAGAAAAATAGTACATTGAAGCCTGACTGAAGAATACATTTGAAATACTATTTTTAAATTTCCATATATCAAATTGAGAATTAAAACTGAAGACCCAGAAATCAGATATGTTGCTTTTATTAGTATTTAATGGGAAGTAGCAAACAAGGAAATTGATAAGGAAATTTGCCAATAATAGATTTAGAAAAGTGCTAAGCACCAATGAGGACTCAGAAACTGGCAGCATGGGCAGAAAAATCAGATATTCAACATTAAAATATGCAAGCTCAAGAATCTGTTCAGACATAAACCAATTGCTACAAAGATTGAAAAGGAGGCAACAATCTGGAAAGCATTCATTCTAGGAATACTATGCAGCACATTAGATATCAGTTCAAAAGTGTGAAATATTGTTGCAATAAAATAGAAAAGATAATAGATATATTGGACTGCATATGTATTACCTTACAAAGCAAAGGTCTAATTGAAGTTCTGTTTCTAAGGCACTGGTGTGATTTCACCTACAGCAGTGCATTCAGCTCTGGGCAACAAATTTCCATAAATATGCTGACAAATTGGTAGGTCCTCAGTGAGCTGTGCAAACTAACAAACAAACAAGTAAATAATCGGTGGCCTCAAGTGAATTATTTATGTCACATCCCTGGATGTGTTCAAGGCCAGGTTAGATGGAGTTTTGAGCAACCTATGCTAATCTAATCTGAAACTGTCCCTGCCCAGGGCAGGGAGGGTTGGAACTAGATGGATTTTAAGGCAACTCCCGACCTAAATCATTCTATGATTCAAAGAGTTAAAGAGAAGCCAGACCACCTAAAGTGGCATTCTTCTTGACATGAAAAAAAGCACCATTTAGTGACGTTTGACTTTCATGAAAATGTAGTCTTTTCCTAAAAACCCTCTTTTTACCATAGTCAGGTCCATATATATATAAGTTTATTAAAGCAGCAACTAAGGATAACAGCAGTTATACTAAAAAAAAAAAGTCAAGGTATATACAACAGAGGAACCACTAATGTTGGCTTAATATATTAATTCAATGAAAGTACAAAATTATACTCAATAAATTGTGTGAAAGAAAATCTGTTTGAGGGGAACTGTGCTTTTATAATTAGCTTTTTGGGTACAGCTGATCAAAAAGTCACAGAAATGATATCTAGTAGGAGTCCTGGGAAGAATAGATAATCATCATGTTTCTCTTTAGGATTCTGGAGTAGGTGAGAGACACAACATGTAATATATTTTATAATATACCAACGTTGGCAAAGAAAATCCTCTCACCAGCTTTTATCTATTTTATTAAGGATTATCATCTTCCAATACTGAATATGTACAAGCAAATAGAAAAATATTAATATAAATATAGATATAGAAAACGAGTATAGAAATATACAGATTTAAGATAAATAGAATAAGCCCTAGCTTTTTCCATCCCACTATAGCCAGGTTTTTTTCGTTTCTTCAATGTGTGTCAATCTGTTGGAAGGTAGGAGAGCTCTGCAGAGAGATCTGAAATGGTTGGATTGATGGGCAGAGTCTAACAAGTTGAAATTTAATAAGTCCAAGTGCTTAGTCCTGCATTTTGGCCGCAATAACCCCCTGCAGTGTTGTAGGCTGGGGATGGTGTGGCTGGACAGTGCCCAGGCAGAAAGGGACCTGGGGGTTCTAGTCAGCAGCTGAACATGAGCCAGCAGTGTGCCCAGGTGGCCAAGAGGGCCAATGGCATCCTGGCCTGNTTCTGTGTTTTGGTGGTTTTTTTAGTTTATTTAGTAGTACAGTCAAAGGCACTATCTTTGGATAATTTTATTGTGAGTGCTAATTGAGGTCTCCCGAAGCTAGGAAATGACACCTGATCTCAATCACTTCTCACAGCAACCCTAACTTGATTTACCCACATACTACACCATTTCATACATTTCATGACATTCATCACATTCCAGTTTTCATCCACTTTTTCAGCGAGTTTGAGATCTAGTACATAGGCAGTTCCAGCATTTAATTCCAAATTTCCAACCTCAAGATAAGGTTTCCTCGTTTGGACTTTCATGATGCACTCATTTCTCTTCAACTGTATTCCCAATCCCATATGTTACTGAAAGGGGCAGGTCTTGCTTTTCTCTGAGGACTAGGAAAGAAGCAGTAAACACGTATGCAAGATGGATAGTTTTCTGTTCTTTCATGTAATGTATACCGTGGTAGTATAAGAAAAAGTAATTGCAAATCCTGTGCAGAGCCTGCATATCCTGAAATATATTCTCAGCAAAGAAAAAAATCTTCAGTTCTTTTAGATATTAAATAAATGTTAATAGTGCTTTATTTAGCATGCCTGAACTGAGTTTTTTCTTACATCTGACTTGCTTAGGCTTGGCTATTTTAAGAGGTAATCCAATCACACACCTGTGAACAATATCTTGTAACTGAAACTATGGACCTAATTTAACCATGTGAGATATTAATAGCTTGCTTTCACATCTCTTTTTAGATATATATTCTGTATTTCGTAATAGTGAGTTGTATTCATCTGTGTCCAATATACTCACAGTTGATAGGTTGTCATTTACCTGATTTTTAATTTTTTTATTCTCTCACATTGGATAACTGCCTTCCACTCTCATTAGAAGATATTTTCCTTGATTCTTACTTAAATATATTTATTACAAGATATTTAGCTTCCCCAAATTTGTTTTCAAGAGGATTAACTTCCATCAGGATTCATCAATATATGTCATTAAGTGTTCAACAATCCAATCATCTCCATTTTTATGATGAGCAACGTATCTTTGTTTTTGACTCACCATAACTTTGTTGCATATCTGAGGGAGGGCAATTAACATTTTTATATTATTCTTTCAAGTGTATTCTTACTTTTTTTCTAAATTACTTAAATTGACATCAGCTCTTGTTATTTGTGTCACATAAGCATCTTTCAGGAGAATGTTTTGAACAACCATTATTCAAACCATTTGAACTCCTCCATGCTCCCTATAATATCCACTTCTTTGTGGCTAAAACTTTAAAATAAAGTAATAGTGTTAAAAGTGTTTTTACAAATACCAGTTTTTACACCTATGTATATTTGGATTGTAAATTAAGAAATACCATTTTTTTCTCATTTATATTATTACAAAAATGGATGAAAATGTTTTCACAAATCTCTGTAAGACGTTTTCAGTATTTTAAAATTATTTTTCATTTATGCATTTAATATAATCTCAACTATATTTTTAAAAGTCATATCATAATACACCATATCTTTCTAAATGTCCCATAAATCTTTAGCTAGAAATGCTCATTGTGATTAATAATAATATTCTATGATCTTACTAAAATTATAATTATAGTTTTTCTTGTTTAGGGTTCATTGCAGAGAAAATGGTGTTATTTATTTTTTACTATCTCTGCTGAGAATTTTTTTATTGATTAAACAATATTTTCATGTAAATATGGTATCAAAAGTTTATAATGGAATACTTTGATTCGTACATTGTGAGGACAAAATTTAACACTATATTGATTGACCTCTAGATCATAGATTTCATCCCATGAGTCATATTCCTGCCATTTTTTATAACTGTAAAATACTTGTATATCACCTAGTTTTGACACATGCATTTCAGACAAGTCATCCAATGACATTGCTTGCTGATTTGCCCCAGTTGATAATTATGATGTTTCAAAAATATACATTTCATTTACTCCTTGATTTTTTTAAAAATCTCAAATTCTTACTGTTTAGACATGTGCAAGTGCATCAAAATAGTTAAATTAATTCTAATTTATTTTTCTTTTTTTATTTAAATGATTTATGGTGAAGAAAATAAAATATTGGAGAGCTTTATTGCCATAGTGCCAGTTAAGGACTTGTTTAGTAGATTTTTGCTTTAATTTTCTTACTCCAGTTTCCTTTGTTGTCATCAGTGTAACAGCATATACCTACCTAGTAGGAAGTTGGGTACACTAAGATATAACATAAATTACATACACTAACTCACATAACTATGCTCTTTTCTAGTTTATCTGAGCAGCTTGTATTCTGTCTGCCTGCATTTTTCCACAAGGACTTTTCCAGTAAAGAATCAGAAAAGTACATAAAATCTTCAGCATGAGATTTATCTACAACTTCTAAAGCCATAACATTCTAATCATGGCCTGTTTCTCTGTCAACAGCAAATTAATTTCACTGGCTACTAAAGAACTGCTACAAGACCAGCACATGAAATTTATCAAAAAATAATTGACAAAATTATCTCTCACACCACATTTGTTAAATTTTAAACATTGAAACTGAAATGTTTTAATAAATATTCTCTTATTGGGCCCTGAGAGCTTTTGTTGTAATTATTCTTTTGGGATTTGTTTTAGTTCCGTATTTTGTGAGTACTAACAATTGCATTTATACTGGGACTAGAAAATGAGTACTTGGTGTCAGTTCACAATTCTAAATTTATACTGTGCTACAGTGCCCTGGATCTGGCATTTTTATACCTTAATTCAGATTTTCCTGTCAGATTGATGTGTGATGGGGAAATCATCTAGCTAACAGTCATGTGAACCACAGCGACTGGTCAAATTAGATGTTGTGTGCTTCATTATTAAAAGAATGAGTAAAAATGTGTGATGTGCTTTTTCACCTGCATATTCTCCCAGTTATTGGAGATATGATTTGTAGCATGATATAATAATTACTTTTGTGAGGAGAATAGAATTTTGACTTTTTTTCTTCCTACAAACAATTGCAAGTGGAAAAGCAAGGTATTTTTCTGTTTAACAATATTAAAATATTATAGAAAAACTAGAAAATATTAATATATAAGAATAGATGTGTAAATATTCTGCTTTGCAGTAGTAAAAGAATGTTTATTCTGTGTTCATCTCAGTTACTTCTTATTTTATTTTATTTTACAAGTAAAGGGTTGCTGTGGCTTAATCCTGGTAGGTAGCTAAGCACCACATAATAACTTACTCAATCTCCCCTTCTTCTAAGTTGGATGCAGACAAGAATTGGTGCAAAACTAGATTGAGATTAAAGTATTTTTTTAATATAACCATGAAACCAAGACTTAAACCTGCAACCACCATCACCAAAACTAAACCCAAAGAAAGAAAAGCTCTGGAGTCTATATAGTCCCTGAGAACCAGGTAGCCATGGAAAATTTCCCTCCCCAGCATTGCCTGCTAAAGTGCACTGTTCAGCAATAGCCAAAAAGTGGATGACTTACCAACTCTGTTCAGTCACAAGTCTAAAACAGCACAAATACAATCTGCTAAAATGAAAATTAATTCTACCCCAGCAAAAGCAGAACAGATTTTTTGACTGCAATATTTTCCTCTTAATTCTAGGAACTTTCCAGTTCTCCACCATGGTATATGACCTATTGCAGTATCATATTTTTCCTTAGTTTGCTCATAATCAAAGTTTGCAGACAAAAATATAGAGAAGTCTGATATTTTAGAAACTTTAAATTATCACATATAAAACTCACAGTCTGAAATCTTTCCAGTTTTCTCATCTCTTTTTTGGTAGTCTCAGACAAATAAATAAATTTAATGTAAATACAAAGTTTCTAGCAGATGTTTCTGTATAGGTGCATGAAACACTACCGGGGAGTTCTAGTAATCCTAAAGGAACAGAACTCCATACCAGGAGATTTGAAAGTTCAAATTTCAAACATCCTATTATGCCAAGAGCATGAGTCCCCAGTATTTTTTTCAGTCACTATATTTACACATAGTGAATATCTTGTCTTTTATGAAAAAAAAATTACTTTGTTTTCCACATGAAGGCCTGAGTCAGGGACTGAGTACTAACTAAAGTTAAGAGAGAACTGCTTTGCAATCTCATTATTAACTGGACAAAGAAATGTTGATAGGTAATTTACTTCAGGGTATTATTTAATCTTCTCCAGAGCAGAGATCTCTGTTATTTGTTCTGTTCCTGTTGGATTGACGTGATAAGGCTCAAAACTTGTATAAGACAACATAGATTTCTCTGAATATATGAGCTTGTTTCTCTTATTTACACTACCCAGGTGTAATTACAGGTGTAATTCATATCAAAAAATATGAATTAAGAAATACAGCCTGAAATACTCCTTTAATTTTAGGTGATTTGAAGGATTATTTCAATCCTGACAATATGGCGAGAAAGCCTGACATATATATCATTCTTTAAGTTGAAGTGCTATTTCATTGATACTTTCAATTTGTTGATACTTAAAGTCAGGTCCCAGGACTTCTTCCCAAGGACAAAAATTCCAATGTTAAAAGAGAACAACTTTTCACAGTCGTTTTTGACTATAGCCTCACATTTCAGACCACTTATAATAGTTGTTGAATAACATCATGGTTACTTAAATAAAAAAGCTACCCACTGTTTATCAGAATCACTTTTCTGTTGAAATTTACAATTGCATCACTTATCACAGCAAGAAATCCATTTTACTAAAAATAATAGAAAGGGGCACACTGTATGGCAACTTTGTATTGCAGTTCATTTAAAACAAGTGTATTCAAAATGTCTGTAAAGGAGTCTTGTACTAATTACACTTTCTGTTTTCCTACAATTCATATTCTAGAGGTTGAAAAATATATCTAAGACTTGAATGACATTTCTGACAATTTCCAGCTGTTTTCTCAGACTATTTTTAATGAATAAAAATAATAGATACGGTATTTCAACATGATTCTTTAAAAAATATTTAACTATAGATTCATGTATTACTTTGGTGTGTACATTTTTTAATCTTAAAGGTCATTTACATTTTTCTACAGTCAGAATATTTATTTTCAAAAAATATTTCAACAAGTCATGTCCCTGAGCCAGAATACTCCATTATTACAGGTTTAGTTTTGAGGATGTTAGTCCAAGAAGTAATTTCTTTCAATAAGGTTCTGCTACTTTCTGAACATGCTAATTTAATGATAAATTTCATAATTTTGAATGCTTTAAATATTTAAAGTATAATAGATGGTACATTTCATGCATTTCTTTAGAACCCTAGAGCCTAGTTGTTTCTTTAACTGATTCATAAAAATTGAATGAATACTGAGAGAAAAACCCTTCTGATTTCAACTAATGATTTCTTTGAATGCATTCACTATCGAAAAATATTTGGTAAAATCTCTTTTTCTTTTTTATTAAATTTTTTTATTCAAATTGCTGGCCTTCATAGAAGTAAAATTTATAAAACCAACTTAAGTAAGAGCAAATACATACAGGAACAGGGGCTGGAATATGGTCAGGAGCGGCATGAATGTTGGATTTGAAAAAGGCCTGTCAGATTGCTAATCTATGGATAGAAGGGTTAATCTCTTCAGAGTAGGGTACATGTCTGCCTTGTACACAGACAAGTCACAAAAGAGAGAACATCATGTATCATTACTGTGCTTTATTACTTTATTTATTAACTTTTTTTCTATTATGTTATGGCTTAGAAGTTTACAATAATTCATTCAAATTGCACAAGTACTATATAAATTAAGCAAGCTTTCCCACAGCATGAATAATACAGAATCCAACCCCCCAGGGCAACACTCAGGAACTTAAATAACATGACCATTCTCCAAATTTCTGCCTAGACTCTCCCCATTTGCCAACCTCTGCATGAAATTAGGATGAAAAACCTAAACTTTGAAGACAAGTTCAATACAGAAACACATTTTATTTTCAACACAGTGATTGAAAGAGCAGTGTCTTTCAGAAAAAAGGAAGNCAATTTCATGGTCTGACCCACACAGTCCTGAGACCGTTGGTGCAATTGCTTTAACACTGCCTCCTATTACTTAATTGCTTTTGTAACGTTTTGTTATACTACAAACAAAAGATTCATAAAACAGGATAAAGACATCACTGAGGTGAAAGCCTGTCATCTTTTTAAGTATAGTCAGCTAATTCTAGAGTTTCAGGCTCCAATTTATGGCATAACCTCAGGCGCATGGTTGCTGCAACCAAGTCAGGAGCTAGGGCTTCATCTGTCCTCAGGGAAGTAAGTTGTCTAAAGAAGGTAGAAACTCTCTCTAGAAGTGTCCACACACCTCCAGCATAAATACACAGAGAGATAGTCTAAGGTGGCTAGTTTTCTAACATGGACGTAGGAACAACATGTGCTAAGTGGGATGACTTCAGAGACTGCCTTCTGTTCAAGTCCATTCACAATTCAGGAAACAGAAATTCTACAACCTCTGTTTCCTAATGCCTCTGTTCTGGTAGGTAGGCATTACAGAGACCCAACAAAATGCAGAGCAACTACTTTTTTTTGAAGGATAAATGAGAAAAAATCCTGTTTAATGCCTGCAGATAGTCAGACAAAAGATCGCAAAATACTTTAGTCATGTGGTTGTCCTTCTCTCTTATTCTCATGGCCTACTTTGGCAACATGATACCTGACATCCTGGAGCACCTAAGTCTCGGGCAAATTATATTCCCTACCAAGCACGCCTCCATCTATAACCAAGGGGGTCACCCCCATCCTTTAATTTAACGCGGACATGTCCTATCTGACTATCCTTACAAGCTAAAAGGATTGTATTGTTTTATTACCTTCCAGTTAGGTTATGTTACCACTGTGAAAATTTGCTTTATGGATTATTTTCAAATAATGCTTTACTAGATTACCTTCAAATAATGTGAATTTTGCATTGTTTTACTTTGTTTTTCTGTATGAAATATTCAGAGGCATACTGCCCTAAAAATGAACTCCTTGGCTANTAGATCTTTTAGTTTAACACCATGATTAATGAATCAGCAAAGTATTTACAGGTACGAATTGAGAAAAAAACCTAAAGTTTGAAGACAAGTTCAATACAGAAACACATTTTATTTTCAACACAGTGATTGAAAGAGCAGTGTCTTTCAGAAAAAAGGAAGAAACGAATGACATAACATCAGATCCTGAAGGACTGTACAATATCAGGTACACACATACAGGATCAAGTATAAGTAAGATGTCCTACACAATCACAGCTCAAAATTTCCCTAGGTTCTTAGTGTTGCAACCCAAACAAGACAAAACACAAAATA
>VXBB01024036.1:163856-178157 GCA_013399915.1 Illadopsis cleaveri
CCTCTTATTCTGCTGAATTCTGAATCAGAAGCAAAATAGGAGCTAAAGAACCAAATTATAGAAAATTTATATTAATATAATTATCCATACAATAGTATCAGCTGAAGAGACTTTAAAATATCACATAATGCATTTACAACATTTTTTATATTTTCCAATCTATTTATCTATATATACACATAAAATTCACTTTCAGATTTGTAGTTCATAATTAAAAAATGCCTACATCACTGGCTTTTCATTAAGACCAACAGGTTGCTCCAAGGGTATTGGCAGAAAGGTTTCCATAAACTTTCAGGTTTTTTGATTAACAACAGTTAAATAGACATCCAGCAGAGAATTCTGTAAAAAAAAAAANTTTTCTTTATTTTTTTTATCTTTGGCTTTTTTAAACTTTTATGCTTTTTCTGAGGCGCCATGGGAACAGATTTGTTCTGCTGCTTTAGGCATTTAGACATCAATATTTTCTCTGGAATTTATAAACAACTTATAGATACTAATCAGTGAGAGAATGTCATCCATTTTGATCTCTCTTCCTAATATGATTACAGACAGATTAATTTAATGATTTCAGATCTTTGTACAGAACAGAGAGATATTGAAGTCAAGGGAAGAGCACATACACTGTATCAAAGTTCAGAGGTAAAAACAGCCAAGCAAACAAATAAACAAAAAGATAAAAAAATAAAGCAAAATCAAAAAAATAAAACTCTCCAATACCATCGCTACACAAGGTGTTAAATCCAATTGTAAAAAAATCATCCTGAAATGCATATTTTTATATAACACTGTATATTCAATTCAACATAGTATTTAGAGAACAAAAAAAACTCCACCGGCTGATATTTTCTTTATTTCTGAAGACTGCAAATGAAAACATGGGTAACTGTAAGGACTCTGCCTCTTATCAATGAATGCTTGTATAAGTGTAAGTGGGATGTTTATGGTGTTGTGTTGCTCCAGACTGAAGAACAGTCTTGCTTACAGAAATCTGGAGGTTGGACATCAAGTCAGCACACATGGAAACTGAGTTCCACATTCCAGCAAGAGTGCCTGATTGGCTTGATTAGTTCTTAAGATCAGAACTAGAGGATATTCAAGCCGCAGTGAATTATTCAAATGCAAAGGAAGAGACTGACAACTTTTGTTGCATAACACTTCATCAGCTCTGATCTGACTCTTTTTAGTGGAGTTGAGACAAAAGCGCATTTGCAGTATCCTACTTCAGAGACAAAATACCTCTCAATACAGCCTCTTATTCTGCTGAATTCTGAATCAGAAGCAAAATAGGAGCTAAAGAACCAAATTATAGAAAATTTATATTAATATAATTATCCATACAATAGTATCAGCTGAAGAGACTTTAAAATATCACATAATGCATTTACAACATTTTTTATATTTTCCAATCTATTTATCTATATATACACATAAAATTCACTTTCAGATTTGTAGTTCATAATTAAAAAATGCCTACATCACTGGCTTTTCATTAAGACNAATTAAAAATTACAAAATAAACCCTAGGACTCAAGTGCTTGAAAACCTCCTTGACAAGTCCTGTGAAAATTGTGGACTTTTCCTCTCACTATCTCAGGCTATAGTCTTTTTTTTACTGATACCAGGGTTTTTTTAACTTTAATGCTAAGGATTTTTTTTCCACTATGCTTTCCTCTGGCCAGCAAGGCTGCATATATATACTTCTCTGAATCAGGGCTCACAGCATTCCCATCAATAACAGGAAGACACTAATTAGTTTACTAAGGTCCATGAATGATACTGGTATTACTTTTGAAATTTTATGTGACTCCTAAAATCCACCAGAATACTGTGGGCTGTCCCAACATCTGGAACTTTTTAAACAGAATTAACTTATTAGCAGATGAGTGTGGAACAGATTTATTGGTATATAAAAATTAAGTCAACGTGATTAGAATGTGTGTTTTTAAGGATATTAACTACATTATGCTCCTTCTGTGGAATCTACACTTTAGACTAGAATTCAGTTATTTCCCATTTTGAAAAATATAAGTTATATATATAAGTTTAGAAAAGTAATGTATTAATCCTAATTTTGAGAACTAACGTGTTCAGATAATTACTTGTTTTATTAATGGATTTCAGGAGTAACCATTTTTTTAGGCCTCTGAACAAATTAAAAGAGTCCTTATCTTATTAATGTGAAAATCCCCTCTGTGCTCTGTCTATCTGGAACATTGGTGATTAAGGATTTAGAGGCCCTTTGCCTGAATCTCCTCAGTGAAGCAGGTAAAATCATAGTGTGTGTGACCACCTTTATAAATCCTCTAGATTATAGATATCAATGCCCAGTGTTTATTAATTTTGAAAGTTCTGGAAACATAAGCATAGATAAATTCAAAAGAACTGCCATTTCACAGTCCTCATTTCTTGATAAATAAAACCAAAAAAGAAACTTGTTCTCTGATAACATGTAGGAGCATGAGGAGAGTCAAACTAAAGATCTGATATATTATTCCCAGTACACATGTTTGAGAACCTGGCAAGAGAGGTCATGTTGTCTTTTTTTACACATCTCAATAACAATACGGTGACGATCAAGAATTGGATGCAAGGAGCACTTAAATGACTAATACTCTGACACTTTTAAGTGTCCAGAAGAATAAATTGCCCAGACTTTCCTACATAATGCATTAAGGTAACGCACTTAGCAAAAATTATTTGCAAAAAGATAGCATAATGAATAGGAAGCTCTGAAAACACAGCCACCTAAAAGCTTCCATCTAGGAATGCAGCAGCTGAGACAAAGGCTGAAATTCAGCTGGATTCAGCTGGCACTAGAGGTTCCTGGCTCCCTGTAGGTCTTAGTGTTTCAGAATTCAGTTAGAACTGATTAACATACAACAAAGTATGTAGTGAGACTTTCTTATTCTAACTAGCAGCCGTAATTACTGAAGAATACTTTTGGATGGAAGGAGCAACTCTTAATATTTAAATTCAGCATTTCTATTTCCCGATACTGCTCTCTTTCCTGCTTGTGCAGGATGCAGCTTAATCACTGTTATAAAACATAGGTTGCTAATAAGTAGCAGGTCAGTTATGTTCCAACAGAATTTGAACATCCAAGAAGTTTCACAAAGCTCAAGTATTCCTCCTTTCATTACCACTTGTTCTGTCTTAACCACCGTATTTCTCAGTGAAGGACAGTCATCAATAAGACCAGAAGAAAAATCCATAGTACTCTTGTTTGATCACTGAACGGGTCTCTTTAGGCAGAATGAGTCTTGTTCCATTATTACAGTGGCATAGAAGAATGTTTGGAAACATCTTTTCATTCATTGTCCATTTTCCTTCTTCTTACACTTGCCTGACTTGATTATGACCACTTTTCTTCCCTGATCCTGATTAATGCCTGGCTATTTGATTAGTGTTGCTTAACATTTAATGAGTTCTGTGACTTCATATAAAGTCAATGTACTTATGGAAACAAGAAGAAATAGACATAAAAAAGTTTGGGAAAGTGGAATTCTTAAAGAATGGCTGAAATTAATTATATTATTTAGGATGTGAATTTTCAAAGTCCTGATAACTTTGTAAAGAATTATAACTGCTATTCAGCCTTTGTGAAACCTTAAATACCACAAGCCAGTGAAAAATAATCAAAGAGTTTAACCTGAATCAAGATGTATTTTTTATAAAAGTACACTGGAGCTAAGAATGACCTAATATTTTTTGGTCTATTCATGCTTTGCAGATTTATATCATAATCAGTTGATTGCTGCTATTTATTACTTGTATATCCAAGAAAAAGACTGTAGGATGTATAAAAAGAGATTGATAGGACTGCTGCATTATGTTACTTGCAATGTCATAACTTTTTTAAAAAAGAAACCCATAGGCTTTCTCTGGAGTTTTATGAGAAGTTGATTGAGGACAAGAAATCTTAGATTCTTCTGATTCTGCTCTGATCAATCTTCTTGCCGCAGAGTATTATCATTCCTGAGAGAGCATTGTATGTATAAATAGATTATAAATTGTTCATATATATAAGGTACTTAGGCTTAAGTACCATGTATTAGAGATAATTATGAGCATATAAGTAGAAGGTTTTACAGTTAACCTATTGATCCACTGAACTCTAGCAATTTACAGTAACCGGCTGACCACTCAAGAAGCCATATATAATCCTTTATAATCCTTTATATGTGGCCATCAATAACATTTATTTTAAAATAAAACATGATTCAAATGCATATTTAAAACTGCTTCTCATAAATGGGAAGGTTTAATTAATGACTATTGTTACTGTTTTTATGAGCTCTGATTTATGAGCTTAAATAGCTTTGGGGATCCATGACCCTTGATTTCTACTTTATTCTCCTCACAGGAAATTCTTCTTTTGATGAAGGAAAAGTTTATGGGTTTGGTTTTGGTTTTTTGTTACTTTGCTTTTTCCTTCTTTATTTTAACATGTGAATAGCTACTTGAGAGGCATTGGTACAAGCCATGCATTACACAAAAAAAATTACCAGCATACTACTACTGAATTTGGTTTTCACAATAGCTCTTACTAAATATACTCAAAAGATGATGTACAAGTGACAAGAATCATCAGTAGAGTAGGGTAGAAAATCAGAGAGTACGATCATTGAACTGAAATGTCGGAATAGACATTTGTATTCATTTATTAATTTATTTCTTTTATTCCTCTATATAATTCACAATCATTATCAGGAACTTCCCCATTTATTAATTTTAACTGAAGATCAGAAAATAACAGTAGCATAAGGATTGTTCAATCAATATGGGTTTTTTTCTGGAAAGCACAAAGGGAAGTTTGAAAACTGTGTTCTGTTTTTCACTGAAAAGTGAAAAACAAAAAAGTGGAAAAGTGAACAAAACAACTGACCTCACCCATCCACAAAATCATTTAATTTTGGAAAATGGTACATTTATGAACATACTTCTGCTCTGTATAATTACACAGCAGCACTGTGTATGAAAACAGGTTTATAGACCCTAACAGCACAGTCAGTGATTAACCATAATTTCTTATTATTTCTGTTGGACTTTACTCCAGGGATCATATATCTATTTAAAAATTAATTTTACAGATGTAAGGATCTTTTTGGTCTAAAGAAATTTCAGATCCACATTCGTTATGCATAGTTGACCTCTGCCCTTCATTCTGTGTCAGAAAGGTTGTGAGGTTATTGTCTTTTTCTGTTAAAGTGAGTAAAACTGACAGTTGCTCCATTAATGAGAAATTCAGCTATTGATCTGATCTTTTCTCCACCGCCATTGATTTCTGTTCCTTGTTTTGTCATTTGAACTTAAAACTGTCAATAAGTTATTGACTGAAGGATAGAAAGTCAATCATTTGTATTCTCCTTAGAGCTTGTGAAAATGGAATTTATCTTTATATGCATTGGTGTTTTACTATGAAATTCTGAGCTTGAAATAAAGCTGTCTCCAGTCATTCTGGGTTTGAGAAGTTTATGATTATGAAAGATAATTTTCAACACAATTAATTTACAGATTAATGATTTTTAAATGGAAATGGAGAATAACTCAGAATTAAACATCTGTTAAGTCGTCTTACATAGTATATATTTTAACAATAGATTAAACCAATAGCTCCTCTGGTAATATAACATCTTACATCCATGCAACAATTCCCAAATTGTATTTAGTTTTTCTTTTGGGTCCTTTTTAATTCAAGGAAAAAGTAAACAAAATACAATATATTAGAAGTCACTGGAAAACCTATCAACTACAGATTTCAGTGTGGTATAGAAGAGAGGGTTTGATGCAGAAAGGATGATCTGAGAAAAAAATTTACCATATAGACTTATAAAGAAATCATTGCTAGATTCAATTTTTTCTTTGGCTTACTAGGTACATGTGCACTTTGAGGAATTCCGAATTCTCTGCTGGATGACCTCAGATTTAGAGGTGCATCTAGGTCATTAGCTTTTCCAGTACCATTTCTTTACATCCCTGTGAGTAATGTTTTATATGTTTTTCTTGATACTTCTATACATGGTCTCTCTATTGAGTCCTCTGGGTAAACTAACAAAAGGAAGCAGAAGGCAAATAACCACAGTCAGCTGTATAAGCCCTACTGACAAAGAACATTGAGTATGTTTTCGTTTAACCAGATCTTCCATGTCAAATAGGAATGATATTGGAGGGATACCCTGTAAAAGGCATATGGCAGGAAACAATCTCAAGCATTTGAGGGAGCTGCTCACTTCAAGGAACTTAGAGGCACAAGGAAGACAACAAAAATAAATGCCAATATGTATCAGAAAATACCAATTCTTCTCAAAGAATGTGTCAGGAACAATGGCACAGATAACCTCTACTGGTGATTATAGTAGCATTGAAATGGGAATCAAAACATTAGTGAAATGACCAATGGAGGAATTTTGTTAGACATAATTTACACAAACAACTCCCAAACACTTTACTTTTTTATCTTTACCACTTTACCTTACATCAAATTCTATTTTTTTTTTTTTTTTTTACTGTCATGGTTCTCCTGACCACAATCAGCTGCAGAAATTTATCTGAATCAGGATAAAATTTTAAAATGTAAGGAAATTCTACGATAACCGGCATGAGGAAACTCTCAGCAGTACTCTTTCCTTACTTACTTATTTATTTATGCTCATGATGATGTATAGCTTCATACTGTAAGCATGTAAACTGTATATTTTAAAGGGCAAAAAACCCTGCAGGTAAGTTAAGAGGAAAAAGATAGATGATGTCATTGAAAGTGAGCAACAAATACAATTATTTAAGGTCTATGGAAATTATAGCTACCACTTCGGCCTACAAGAATGAATTGTAAACAGCAATTTGGACAAATGAAGAAATAATTTCCATGTTAGTAGATAAACATGATCTATTACAGAGTTTTATAGAGTTCATGTACATTGTGTTTTTGTATTTTTGGGTCCAAATACTAAGAATAAAAGAGTTGTAAGGTTTTTTTGCAGTTCATTTCTGGTTGTTTTGTCTTGTTTTGTTTTTTGCCTGGAAGATCTTGTTCAACAGGAAAATGTGATCCCAAGTCTGCAGTTATTGCTTCTCAGGAACTCACAGCCAGAAATGTTTAATGATCCATATTAGCCTGCTCAATAGGAACTGCTCTGCTCTCCTAAAACAGATGGGATATTGTGCTGGTTTAGCACCGATGGTGAAGTGCAATAGGTGAATTCCTTTAAACTGACAACCAAAATAGCCAATTGCATGTAGGGATCCACCTCTGGGAAACACACAGCTTTAAAAGTTGGAAGGAAGCTTGGGGTCGCTCTCTTCCTTCTGTCTTCACAGGAGGTAAGGCAGTCCTGGCTCCCTCTCCTTTGAAGGGGGCTGGGACGGCCAGGCCTGTCCAGGCCCGGGCTTCCAACTCTGTTACTTTTGTCATCTAAAAAAGATAATATTAAATTCATCTAGAGAACCTGAATCATAAAACTATTTTGTCAAATGCAAAGATGCAGTACA
The DNA here is from genome assembly GCA_013399915.1 of Illadopsis cleaveri. Taxonomy (NCBI): domain Eukaryota; kingdom Metazoa; phylum Chordata; class Aves; order Passeriformes; family Timaliidae; genus Illadopsis; species Illadopsis cleaveri. The sequence continues at coordinate 171,348 of VXBB01024036.1, forward strand.
TTTAAAACTATATGTGACATTTAATCAATTTCATTGTATAAATATTATGCACAGCTGTCAAAACATCATCAGGAAAGCTACAAGATTTTTGTCAGTCATTGCACAAACAGATTGACACAAAACCCTGTACAAAATGATTTTTGTTATATAGATATAAGCATATAAAGATCTAAACATATACTTTCATTCAGTGAATAGTGAAGAGATCATCAAGCTTTTAATACTTCTGTTTCCTAATTTAAAAAATGTATCAGTGCGATGATTTTCTCCAAAACCAGGAGAATTTTAAGTCTTGAAAGGTGTGGGCTAAAATTTGGGGGGCTATCATATATTTTAGTTCTACTGAATTAGATTAACATGAAAAACAGGAGTGGAAAGCTGAAAGGTGAGCAACCTGAATTCTGAAGTAGCAATTATAACGCATCCTTTTAGCCTGGGTCTGGGAATCATCAAGTATGGTCCCTAGAGAATGGGATCAGCTCTACTTCTATTATGAAACACGATACATGCTTTTAAGCTGCTTGCAAGCTCTTCCCAAAATGAAATAAATATAAAGTACTCAAAACACTACTTTGTGAGTTTTTATGTCATTTTAAATAGATCTTACTTCCTGGTCAATATGCTCCCATTTGTTGACACACACATGTGCCCTGTTAAAGATATGGATATTTTCCTCTTATCATCCCTGCCTGATTTGCAGCATGATGCGTGAAACAGATAAAGTGGGATGAGATCACACCATGTTTGCTATTGTAACTTCATGAAATTGTATTTCAGTTAAATAGATTTGGCATCATTTCTTAGGAAAGCTATTAATCATTTTGTGCCAGGAAAAAAGATTTCAGAGAGAAATTTCCCTTAAGGGAAGTCAGTGGGAGTTGCTGTTATCAAAAATTTGTCAGCAATCTTCCAGCAATCACGATTTTACATGGCAATTCTTACAGAATATAATGCCCTACTGAAAACTACTCTGCCACTTGAATTAAAATAATGTGTTTTTGTCAATTAGCTGAACTTTTAAATTTAATTTTTAAAGTCATATTACATATATATTTATTTTAAAAATGAAAGTAGTAAAAAAAATTCATACTGAATGTTTTACCTATTTTTCTTCCTGTGGTTATTATTGGTCTATACTATCCTTATTTCTGCTATTCTTTAGGGCTCTGTAAACCATGATTTCTTTGATCATTTTCATCATTCCTCTCTATTACTACTGCTTGCTAATGACAAGTACTCGTTGATTTGGGTTTTTTTTAAACTCTGGCTGAAAAATTGACAGCTTTTATGATCTTATAGGTAACATGCCTTTACTTTTTCCTTTATCTGCTAATTGGCTCAAGGACTACAGACAGGCAGTGGGGAAGTTCTAGGTGATGCTGAACATGGAGACTAAATTCTGTTAATGTCTTCATTTGTTTCATATACACTGGTTTGCTGAAGTTTTCCCATCTTAAGGACAGCTGGTCCTCTTCCTGATCCAAGGAAGATTTTTTATTTCATGTATCGCATCACTTCAGATCATATTCTGATTTATAGTTCAGTAATTTACCTGGAGGTTTTGAGTTGGCTTTTGTCCTTCCTAGCAGTTTTCTACATCTCATTTCTATGTGCATTATAAGGCTCAGAAATTATTTGTTCCAAAATTCAACAGAAATTTCTGATTCAATTACAATAGTTAATTTCCTCTTACTAAATCATTATTAGTAGCCAATTTTCTGAGAAACTTGGGTTGCCCAGTTTGCTGTAGGTATTGCTGTCAGTAATAAGATTACATTGTAGAACTTGTCATCAGAAGGCCAACAAGTTTTAGTTTTACCTTTACTGACCTAAATCACTACTGCGCTTTTCACTTTCTTCAGGTTTCAATCATATTTGTATCATATTTATCTTATCTGCAGAAATAGACAAAATATCCTACTCAGGAATGTGGCTGGGCAGACAGCAGATTTGTTTAATTTTGGACAATGTAACAGTTTTTCCAAATGTCAAAGTATTACTGTTTTTTAAAAACACCAATGAGCAGTTTTCCTCTACAATAGAAAACTTTCACGTAAAACCAAAACTGCCATTTCCTTATGCGTCAATTTTCCTTTATTTTATAATCATCTCAGTAAGTCGCTGCCAATATAAAAAAGACAGACATAACATTTACACAAATCATGTATTTTTATTCCAAAGCACTGATGCTGTACTAGTGCTTTTTTTGTTAGAACACTGATGTATTCTTTTATGCACAATATAAACCTCAATCCCAGCAACAAGACAACTCCCAAATATGTAAAAGTTTCAAATCAACACCTCTAAGTTCTGATATATGTCTCACATAAATACATGCAATTCAAAATTCACAAGTTTAATGCTTTTTTGCTGTAGCGTATGAAGATTTTGACATGATTAATCATAAATTTCAAAATTATTTAGCTTTTCTTAGCAAAATGGCATTCAAATAAAGACCAGTTTTTTGCAGAGCCATTTTCAATGAGCACGTAGTATAGATTCGCATAATTTCCATATGTTCAGTAGCAACATGAAATGCTGACTGGGCAAAATAAATTTTTAAAAGTCTCAAAAATCAGATTTTCGTTTCATTCACACAGACAAAGAGGCTTGGTGCTGAATAAAAGGAGCACACTAACTTGTAGATATCATGCAAATACTGTTATGGTGTATCCTAGTGAGTCTTCCAACCTCAGAAAGAAGACTCTGACATCAGTAAGGAAATTTTCACACTGAAAATCCTGATGCTGTTTGTACTGACTGAGTAATCAACTATCAAGGAGTTGCTTGAAAAAGTGTTTTTCATTTGAAATGGTGTGAAAGTCAAGGGGTAGCATACTGAAATCATGATTGATGGACATGGAGACTTTTGAGCTGGGAAGGTAGCACAACAGCTATTTAAGAGGAAGATCCTACTTTAAAAACTACATGCTGGCATAAACAGGGAGACCAGATGCTCTCAGATCTAATCCAAGCAGATGCAGGTAAAATTCAAGAGCAGCATCGACTTTTACAGCCAAAAATGAGAATATTGAATGATTAGAACTAGTTACTACCATTTATAATTTTTATCTTCTCTTAAAAAAAAAGAAAAAGAAGCCTAACTTGTAATTAAATACAGCACCTGCTCCCAAAATGGCATAATTTCTCAAAGCAAAGGTTTTTCTAAGTAGTGGATAACAATGTATGAAACTGTGTAAATTTCTCATCCAAGTTATACAGTACTCAGCCTGATTAGGAGCTTGGGGTGAGTTACCTGCTGTCTCTGAGGCTTGAAGTAAAAAATGAGCCAAAACTCCTATGGAGTCGAGAGAAAATAGCACAGTGCAAATCAGTGTCACATGGCTGAATTCTCATCTGGCCCCAAGAACAGTCACCTCACACCTGTTGTCCAAAGAGAGATGCCCCTGCCCTGCTCAGCAGAGTGCCAAGATTCCAATCAGCTTGAAACAAAATACCAAAACCACGCCAGAATCATGATTAATATTGCACTTAAAGGAGGTAAGTGACCTTACCCAGGTGCTTTGGCTTTATACCAGCATGATTAATACATGTATGTTAGTTTTATTTGTGGCTGATATTGATGAAGCCAGCAGTGATGAAGACAGTTAAAACTGCTACTTTCTAATGAACCTATGCAAGTTTTTGCAGTATCACTTTTAGTAAATTGTATCCCTCCAGCATATTATTAGCTTTCACTTACACTGCTCCTCCCAATTATTTTAGTCTTTTTTTTTTCTCTCTCTCTCTTTTTTTTTTTTTTTTTTTTTTTTTTTTTTTTTTTTTTTTTTTTTTTTTTTTTTTTTTTTTTTTTTTTTTTTTTTTTTTTTTTTTTTNAATTTGAGCAGGTTTCACTTGCTTCTTGTTAGTTTACTGGAGAAAATAGAAAAGTTGGAAGGAAGAGAGAAAATGGTGAGTTCATTAAGAGATGTCAGCCTGAGAGGAGCAGAGCTCTCCTGCTCTGCTATTTAAACCTTCCAAGACAGGTTGCAGTAATGCAATCTCTTTTCTACATTTAGACTCTCCTACTGTCTTGCAGGTCTCATTTTTATTGTGTGAAGCATTTAATCTCTTCCATCTTTTCCCTCATTCATAACTTGATATCCAATTACAGTAACTATTCTTGCTTCCTCATGTCAGCTATATCTTTTCAATATTTATTATTTTCAAATGCTATCTCTTACCACTGACTTTCTTCATATTTTTAGCCTTAAAAAGCCAATTAAAATTCACAGGAGCTGATAAGTCCAACTTTTTCACTGTTTTTATCATTTTCATCACAGTAAGTTTTTACATGCAAATATAGTCTTCAGCTTGATATTTCAGAGTCAGGCAAAAAACCACGGCCATTAGCACTTCATGATTCCTACTGAAATTTGCTCCAGGTGAAATGTTTGATTCACTGTAGCTGATCAGAATGATTAAGATATCAAGTTTAAATAACTATTTTTTATGCTTCATTGGACATCTCACAACCTGCATGTGCTTCTGTTTTCAAGAGAACTGGTAATTCTGACAGAGAAAAACTGCCTCAAGACAGTACTACTTTGTAGTGTATTTTAAGTAGGTACTAATTGCCAGCTTCAAGTTAGATGAGCTTGCACAAACCTGTAATATCTCTAATTTAATCTACGTGCAATAATTACTTAAAACAAATATAATTTATACCATTTAAAAGGTCGTGCTCTGGCCTGCAGGTGTTCCTAGGGTGAGTACTTTAAACCCAGTTGAATCTCTTCTGTATCTCCCTGTACTGCTGCCTTAGCAAGAAATTTTGGAATTCCAATAAATGGAAACATTGATGTATTCTTATGTGCAAAAATAATAGCAATCATGATATTTTTCCCAGCCCTATTTTAAGAAACATACAAGAAATTTTCCAACTGTTTTCATTCTCAGGAGTGAGGAAAAGAAAGCATTTCACTGTTCTTTTAAATAATCTGAGAATATAAAAAAGCCTAGAGATTGTAGCTAAGTGTCTCTGATTACACACTAGTCACTGACATACCTATTTCCAATTAGATTTAATGCTCAGTAACATAATGTACAAAAATAAAATACTGCAGAGAAAACATCTAAAAAAGGTTATTTTGAACAACCAGCTGTAGCATTCTAATTTATCCAGTAAGACCTGTATTTTAACAAGAAAAAAATGAAAATGTAAAAGCATAAAAATACTCTAATATGATTTAGTCCATGACTGGAGATTTTGACGAGAGAGACAGTGCAGACATTCAAAGAGAAAAAATTGCTTTTTATACATGTGAAATATAAAGTGATAATATTTTGTAGGACTTTTGGTATATTCACAAAATTCCTGCTACAGGCAGCAAACAGACAGAATGTAATACAACAAGAAGAAAACAACCAACATTTTTTTTAAAAAGCCACATATTTTATATTTTTTATTTGAATGGAGTGTCAAGCTTGTTTTAGAAATGGTGAATTGACAAAACAACACAAAATAAAATGTAATTTAATTCCTTATTCAGGATTAAAAAGGCAAAATATTTATTTGATACAGTGACTATAGAAGACATAAACATGAGGCTTTCTATTCAAGGTTTCTGAAAGTCTCTGAAGAATGAACTGTACAGCTAATTTTTTTCCTGATATATGTAGGCAATAAAGGCTTCAGTTGTCCCTTCAATGAGTTATTCTCTATCTTATATCTGTTTTAAAAACAAACTGGGAAGAAAATAATCAAGAGGTTTTTTTTAAAAAAAAATTCACTGAATGTGCTATTAAAATATATTTCATCTGGTAAAAGGTTTTATTTTACTCCAATTATGTTTTGAAACTTCAGAAAGGGTTTTTATTTCTTTTTCAGAAACTGCAAATGAAGAAGCTGATGGCTTAGCCATTTTCCTGTGGATTAAAACTCTTTGTTGTGAAGATGTCACATGATAGATTCTGTGCTCAGCTCCATATGCCAGGAAAACAATCTAACTACCCATGCAGTATTTAGTACAGAGGTCTTCTTCTGTTGGCATTTTTCCTGTGCCATTCCCTGAACTGACAATAAAATAATGTCTATTTTTCCCAGTGACTCTTTTAGTGGCACAGAGAGATGTTCACATAGGGATTCCTTCCCTCTTGCAGAAAAAAACATATCTGTGACAGAGAACAGCAGTAATAGAGAGCCTCACTTTTGTCATAAACTTCTCATTAGCACCTCCTGCACTGACAGGTTGCGGTGCCAGCAACAAACATGTCCAGAGAGGCTCTCTCTCAACACCCCCTGGAGATCACTCACCCTCCATGAGCTCTACTTGTATGTTATGACTTCTTGAATGCATCAATTTTTCTTTCTTTCCAATATGAAGTAGTAGCATTCAAATTGTTTGTAGGGAGTGGTCCATGTCCAGTGTTAATTGTGTATGCTGTGCCCAGGGGTTGTTCAAGTAGTCCTGCTTGGTATAAATCAAAACTATGCCTGGTACCATGCGCAAAATTTAAGTGTGGCAAGTGAAGTAACACAGCATAAGAGTCCTGGCACTGTCAAATTTTCCAGTACAAAGCAGCCCATATGTCTCTTTCCTTAATCTGTTTAGGCCACTTTAGAGTCTTGTGCTTTTTAATGGATGAACATACAGCTATAAGTTTTTGCCTATGAGGTACACATCAATATTAGATTTAATGCTCAGTAACATAATGTACAAAAATAATATACTGCAGAGAAAACATCTAAAAAAGGTTATTTTGAGCAACCAGCTGTAGCATTCTAATTTATCTCAGCCCCGGAGAGAAGGGAATGGCACAATTGGATGTAAACATAGTCTCACAATTTGTAAATTTATTTTTCCCCCC
>VXBB01024036.1:201409-225913 GCA_013399915.1 Illadopsis cleaveri
AAATCCTCCCACTAGCTTGTAGATGTTCTGCTATACTGCCATATCTTAGGGGAAAATTATATTTTTTTACATTTTGAAATATCTTCTTTTCTTTCTAGGACAGTGACAGCAGAAACTTATTAGCAATTATATGCATTTTTAAGTATTCCCCAATTCTTGCTCAGCATATTCTATTGAATACTCCTGCTGCCAACTATGCAGCTTGTGATTTTTTTTTGTATGCGTGGAAAGACAAAAGCCTCAGGTAGCCTAGCTGTAACCAAGGGAGTCCAAAATCTTTTTGCTTTCTCTACAAGGTATTATCCATATAAATGCATAAATCTTTATGCTTAATTAAGCAAATACATTTAGAAAAAAATTTTTTAGAATCTCCTTGACTAAGGGTTCTCCTGGAAAGAGGAAAGAAAATAAACAAAGGTGTGGAAACAAAGAAAACAGAAATAAATTATTAAGAGAATGCAGTTTAAGAACTTTCCTTCTTTTCAGGAGTGAGAAGATTTATGAAGAAAGCAAAATTAAGAAATCTGGAACCTCACTGGAAGCCTACGTCAGAAAACAAGGTAAAATTGCAAAAATGGTCTGGAAATCTAAAGTACTACTATTTTGATTTTTTTAGGAGGCATTTATTTCACTATTTCACAAAACAATAATATGAAGTTTCTCACTTTCCTCTTGGAAATGGCATATGGCTTTTGGTTTAGGGAGCTTCTTGGCTTTTTTAAATTTATCTCTAGCTTCCCAGGGAGCAGTTGCTCAGTTTCCAAACTTGGCCATGCTGTTCATGGCCAAGCAGGACATCAAAGATGAAACTCCGTCTTCATTGAAGCTCTTGCCTTGTAATTTGATAAAGTATCTCTGCAATTAGGCCATCAGCCTTTGGAATGTGCACATGGCATTTGAGGAACATTTGAGCCAGAAGTTTTCTGAAATCTTAAATGTATATTTCAGGTTCACCTTGTTGAAAGAATTGACTTATTACAGGTTTCCGTTTGCCCCATTCTGCGAAGAGAGTACCTGCTATTTCAAGTAAAAAAAGGAATGATGGAAGAGATACCAAGCAATTTCCATCATGTATCAAGAATAAAAACCGTGGATTTTAGTACTTCTCAACTGATATGCACATAAATATAGAATTAAAAACATTCTGATGTATCCATCAGGTCCCAAGGACTGCTTTGATTTTTGTTATTCACATTTACTAAGTATCAGGTGAGAACAATATATTTCTCAAAATAAGGAAGACCTATTAAATTTGACTGTAGCCTTAAAGAAACACCCCCACAGATGCCCTCTTTAATGTCACTTTTAAAATAAAGGAATATGTTCCTTTGCACTGGAACTAACTGGCTTCACCAAATTGTGTATAATTTTAAATGATAAAGCCATTTTACTAGCTCTTGCTTTTAGAGACGTAATTTGAATACCCAGGAAATCAATATCTGCTTTGTTACATGATTACAACCAAATAATTGAAATATCAGAAGGGCAGTGAGCCAGAGAGCCTTTATATTGAACAAATAAGACATAATGACCATGCTTTGAGTATAAATGCAGCTCTCAATTTAACTGTGAGCAACTTCTGAAAGTACTTTTTTAGCACTCTGCAATAGGTGTGTAAAAATGAACACCTGAAAACAGCAGTGACACTTTTCAGCACTCAGTAGTGTCATCAGTTTTTAAACAGAACTTCCCATTGCTCACCATAGCGCTGCTGCAGACAAGACACAGAAACTCCACTCAGGGAAGAATATTATGCAAAATCAAGCCAGAGTGACAAGATTGATTTTGGACAAGTCTGAAGGCTGGAAACAAGCTGCTACTTTTTGCAAGCTAGGAACAATGCTTTATATACCCTGGTTCCACTGAAAAATAAGAATAAAAAGAAAGGATCTATATAACGGAAATAATTCATGTTTTCACTTGTGAAGAAAAAAGGATTCTCCCTTATGACATAAAATCAGAAGAATCTGTAGGTGAAGCACATGTCAAGGTTAATATAAATTATGTATCTGCTATTTAGTTGCATGGCAGAGCAAAGGAAAAAAACAGGCTTTCTTATCAAAGAAGGACTGCAATATTATTTCAAAGATATTCACTGTGATTGTAGGATAATAGTTTTAAAACTGGAGTAAGCATGAAGGTTGAGCAGCTTGCTTAATGAAGTGCTAGCCTTTCATCCCTTGCAGTATAATTTAAATCCATCTTTCAGTCCTAAGTAAAGTGAGTGACCTCATCTTTGTCCCTCATGTACAGTAATAAACATTATATAACCACTGCATGTAATTTGACACAATCTAGTACAACCAACAGCCATTTTGTCAGTAGAAGACCAAGCTTCAGCTGTCACAAAAGCTGAAATCACACTTTTTAATTTTTTTCACCATCAAAACAGCAACTTTCAAGAGTACTTATGTTTTTACTGAGGAGGCGGCAATAATCCCCACTTTTTCCCACTGTAACCCTCATTTCCAGGTGTGATTTCTTATCTCGAGTTTCTACACCAATTCCTCTGAGATCCAGATTTTAACAGTGAAGTTAGTGTTACATCTTTTATTTCTTTTCTTTATTTTTTAACTATCCAAAGGATTTCACTTTTAGATCTAAAACTCCTGACATCTTTTGTAGAACATCAGTATCTGCTTTTGAGAACTTAAACAAGGTGAAAGTAGCATTGAGTGAAATTTTGCAGGTAGTCTTGTAGTTGACTTTCAGTTACCTAGTCTGGAGAATTGCTTACTTCTATTATCAATTTCAATAGCATAAGACATTTTTGTGTATCCATAACTGACAGGGATGAACGTGAGACTACCTGTAGATATCAACCTAAAACATTTTTTTCAATATATAAAATAAATAACTGTGTCATATTTTGTGTGTCTTTTCAAATAAAGTGATGCAACAAAACACTGATGTTTAGAGACCCCATAGGCAAATCTATGAGACTTGGAAGATTTTCAACGTGACATCAACTAGTGACCTAGTGAGTGATAATGATTACAGTTAAAGTGCCTATTGTCAGGATATAGGTGAGCTAGTTTTGATATTTTTCTCGATATTTCACCTGTCACGTGAATAACTTATAAGATTAGGGGGTTTATTCTTTAAGAAACGTTAATTGATTCTTATTTTGTGCAGTGAGTATAGATCTTCAGTTCATGTCAAGAGGTCTTTTACTGTTTGTACATTAGTGTAAAGTCAAAATTTTGGTCACATTTCGCCTCATTAACCTGGATTAGGATAGGTAATATATGTAATTCTTCTTTGAGAGCCTTAAAAGAAAATGGCTTCAAGTTGCACTAGGGGAGATTTAGGCTGGATATCAGGAAGAATGTCTTCACCAAGAGAGATGTCAAGCATTGGAACAGGCTGCCCAGGGAAGTGTTTGAGTACCCATTCCTGGAAGCATTTAAGACAAGTAGATGTGGCACATAGGGACATGATTTAGCAGTGGACTTGGCAGTGCTGGGTTAGCGGTTAGATTTGATGATCTCGAGGTTTTTTCTATGCTAAAAATTCTGTAATTGCTAATTTCTTCACATTCTGCACGTGTGCAAATATGAATTCTTACTCTACCATTCCCGTAATTTACCAGGAAATTTTCTATGTAGTGATGGTGTCAGTGGTTCCTTCTGCATAGTGTGCAGTCTGTACCTTATATTTTGTTTGTTGAACTCTATCATATGTTTTTGTTCCCTTCTACATAGTGAAAAGTAAGGCTGAGAAACTTTTACTAAGAACAGCAACCTCAGTGAATTAAATCTACCTCAGCAAAAGCAACCAAATCAGCTACACAAGCACAGAGTTTGACTCTGATTAATACCAAAATTATTTTAAACATATTTGTAAGAAAAACAATTTATAGCAAAGCATCCATAGGTTAGCCAAATCTAACTAAGTTTTAAGAAGCATTATACTGGCATATTCACAAGGATATTCAAATTAAAAAACCCCAACATCTTTGGGACATTATCTCCATTTGGATGCTGACATACAATAAAGACTGATCTAAACTCTGAAAGGATGATATCTTTTTTGATTTGAAAGTACAAGATAAACACATTTTAAAAGACTGATGATAGATAATTAATTTAGTATTTAAAAAATGGTAGTGCTTTTATTTACTGCATATACACTCCAAAGCACACTTTTGTGTTCTGTAATTAAACAACCCCACTAGCAAAAGTCATTGCATTACAAAAAGAAAAAAATCCCCTCCTCTCTTAGGATTACAAATTATTCATGTCTGTTTACTTGTAAACCATATATCTTGTGCTAGCCATTAAGGTTTTAGGCCTTCTTTTGAGTAACTGCAATCCAATTTACTTTCAGCTATAGTCATGCAGACAATTAATTCGGAAAGAAGTGTGGGGAGAAAGCTGAAATTGATTCTTAAGAACATGATACTCCATTTTTGTGATGCATTAAGATGCGTTTTGTTTAAGTAATAATAACAAAAAAGTATGCTTTGTGTGAGTGATTGTTACCCGTACTCTGTCTGGTTTTGATAATACAGAATAAACATGTAAAATTACTTGGAATTTGATCACTTCTCTGGAAACAGGTGTGTGCATTCAGACTAATATTTTCATTCATTTCTGTCCATGAGAAACTTTATTCTGCAGAAATAATACATAACCCCATTACTCAATATTTAACAGCAAGCTATGTTTTCTTGGGGCAAGTTGGAGGGACCTAAGGATAAAATAGAGAACCCATGAACTGGATTATGACTTGACATGGTACTTAAATCCACTCTTCTAATAAGCCTAAAATACCACATCAAGGAGAATTTCAAAGACTACCTTTTTACAAAGTCTGTACAGAAGTCTCTTTTTCTCAGTCTCAAAAGCTTTCAAGGGCAAAAAGGCCAAGACATGAACACTGTCTTGTCTGCAGAATTCACATCAAACATAGCATTTAGGAACAGTTTTCTATTCCATGTTTTATGAGAGATCTTTAAACAGTTACTAGTTTAAATTTAATTTAATTATTAAAGAAGGCATTCATTCTTGAATATTTTTTATTAAACCCTTTTGACAGAAGGAAAGCCCACTGAAATTCACTGATTACCAGTTTACTATTTGTGTACTGTGAAAAATGACTTTGCTTTGTTGATTATTACAATGCAGTTGTGATTTTTCAAAAAAGACACTTTGCTTGGTTAACCTTATGGAGGAGGCTGCAAGGTTGATACCAGCTGTTACCTACAGGCCCAGAGTGCATTGATCTGTAAAGATATTACCAAAGAAAAATCTATATGATTCTATTAAATTAAAACCGACAACTACCTCATCATCATCATGAAAAGAAAACAGAAAAGGCCACGGAAGCAAATATCTCATTATCAAGTGTGACAAAGATTTAATTAGGGTAATTTTTCAAGAATATTTGCTTACTGGGCTGTGGCTTTTGTATGTCTCTGATTCTTCAAATATTTAAAGTCTGCATTGCCTCTACAATAAATGAGCAATAAATCCAGCAATGTCCTCATTCAACTTTTTTCCCTTTTTCCCTCACATGAAGAAGGAATGCACAGATTCATTGGAGCAGAAGTTGTTCTTTGTTCTGCTCAAGTAAAAGCTGTTGCAGGAATGGAGCTCAGAGTTGTAATCCAACTACATTTTAATGCTAAATTTCATTGACAACAGGAAGCAGATCTTGGAATTCTAAAACTTTATTTCTTTTTAAACGCAGTTCTTGTGGTTTTATATGTATATACACACCTATAGGGGACATATGGAGGTGTAATATTGATTTAGTAAAGAAGTACGATAAAAAATGTGTTGATTAAGTTCCCCTTCACTAAGATGTGCAGAAAAGTGGAAATGTATTCCAGCAAATGTGCATGTCCGTGTAGTGTCAAGAACGCCTGAGTTGTTTAGTTACATTTATTAAAATAATCATTAAGTTAGAGGGGTTAAGGGTTCATTACTGCTTGTTGATATAAGAATGCCAATTTTATCAGACAGTTTGCATCATAAATTTTGCACACTTTTATAAACATAGTTGTAGAGACTTATAATTATAAATTTTATGTATAATAGCTACAAGTTTATAGTAACAATTTTTGTTTTTATTACCATGCCCAAATTTCTTTACTCCCTTCCCTTCCCTTCCCTTCCTTTTTTTAATAAAATTCATTAACTTGTATTAGATTTACAACCCTTTCTCTACCTGAAAAGGAAAATCAATTTTTCGTTGGTTCTCTAAATTTCCTGTGTATTGCTTTTACATTAATTTTAATTCTGACATATACTTATTTTCTTGGTAATTTTCTTGGTAATTTTCCTTAAATAATGTCCCCAGACATACCCCAAGCTGAACTTTTATGGCAAATCTCGGACCTGCATGCTTTGCTTTATTCTGTTTTGTCCAGTCACTTAATGACAGAGCACACCTTCAATCGTCTGTGAAGTGCAGGGTGAGTATTTCCAAAGGCACAGCTGATTTTGCTTTCACTATGCATAGCAGTTAAAAGAGATTGCCAGGTAAGCTGGTGTGTCTTCAGGTGCTACTTCCATGACCATAAAAAGAGTTAAAAATGTCACAAGGAAAAGTGCTGAGCAAATACATCATTTAATGTGAATCCTCAACGTGAGACTCTCAAGTGAAAAGGTTACACACGCAGAAGGCCATTCTAAAGCCCGCAGGTGGACCGGCCAGAGGAATCCTTCTTGAATGGCCCCTGGAATGGGGAGCTCTGGGGATTAAAGCCTCTCTTTCTCTTGGATAAGGTCTAGCAAAGGAGCTGACTCCAGTGGAGAATGTCAAACCTGTTGGAGGTTACTTTGTGTTGCAAAGCAGCTGCATAAAAAGAGAGTTAATTCTCAGCTCCCCAGAAGTCGTCTATACTTAGTTTCAGGAACATAAGCTTCATGTGGCCAAAGGCTAATGGTAAAGTTAAGACATTTCCCAGACAAAAAGTTAAGGGCACAAACTATCTGCCAATAAAACTGAAAAAGAGTGAAAAAGGCCGAAAAACTTAGAGAGGTTTTAGTATTTCTATGAAGTCTGTATAGTTTTCTTTTAGGAACTTGTATCCAGAGAATTAGGTATTGCTTTGTCTCCATGGCTAGATGTAAGGGAAATACACATGCGGTTTTGTTTTGTTTTGTTTTTTTTTTTTAGGGTGATCTATCTATATAATGNTTTTTTTTTTTTTTTTTTTTTTTTTTTTTTTTTTTTTTTTTTTTTTTTTAAGCAAGCAAGTGAAAATGTTTGTCTTTTTTGGGGTTTTTTTCAGTGTAATGATGTGCAAGAATCTGCTACAAATGAGAAAATGATCAATAGTAACAGCAATGTCAAGTCTCATAGCTGTGATATAAAATGAAAATCAGTCTCCATGAAGAAGAAAGAGCTGTCAAGACAATTCTCCTCTCTGGCTGTGGAATAAGTACATAAATAAGATAAAAGCATTGTGAAAAAATAAATTCAGTCCAACAACCATGCAATTTATTCTTAAAGTACTATAGAGAATGCAGAATTTTACCACCATAAGCTGCCTTTTAAATGACTTTAAATCATATGGCTATCTTCAAGATTAGTAGAAAGTACTTCTTCATGGCCAGTTAAAATATATATTTGTACATGTGTGTGTATGTAAGTACGCACGCATATTATTTCTAAAGTAATAAACAGCTGAAACTCAGTGTGAGTTAATTATGTTGATCCTCAAGAGCCCAAGGAAAGCAAGTGAATAAACTGAAATGTGAGGAATAGAGAAGGTTACAGGCATGATGGAAAAGAAGGAGGCAAGAGATGTGATACTTGTTTAATTTAGGAGGGTGTTCTATATGTAACAATCTCAGAAGCTGATGCAGACTAAATTAAATTACTGCAAAATAGGTTATGATATTGGATACTCCCTTTATATCACTATGTATCACTGAAGCCGTGTAAAAAGAAAAAGACAGTGTTTCATAATCTGCAAGTCTGGACAATATGTTATCTGTGGTTACTTAAAAAAGAGTTGTGGTCCACACATCATGTTCTTTGTCATGTTCCTAAGATGCAAGTCTGAACTACATGTGAACAAATAGTGACAAACTTCCTTTATAATCATGGAGAAAAATAGGTATTTTCGGAAGGAGGTAATTATTTAAATTATACTGATCAGTTTAGCACTGATAAGGCCTCAAAAGGACGATTATGCTAAAATCTGCATGCCAAAGTTGAAGCTGTAGGAACCCTGGAACAAAATCGAAGAGGAAAAAATAATGATATGTGGTTTAGGAAGAACAACCTGTGAAGAAAGGCTGAAAGCACCACTTCATTTAGTCTAGAACAGACCAAGAGAAGACACTAAAATAACCTTCAAATATGTGGATGATTATTAGAAAGACAATTCATTATCTCCTCTTTACCTGAGGACAGAACAAATCACAACAGACTTAATTTGCAGAAAGGAAGACAAATTAGTTTAAAACAAAATATTTCTTAAACTGTAGAGACAGTTAAGCACTGAACAATCAGCCCAGGGATATAGTGGAACTTCTGTTATTAGATCTTTTTAATGAACATACTTTAAAAAAAAAAAAAATGTCTGCTAAGGAATGATTTCTGCATTCCTCAAAATGAGATTATTTTCTTTCTTGAAAAACTATACCCACATACATGCCTTGAATTATTTTAGCTGTGAAAATTTTTCCCAGGAGAAATGAAATATTGTTAAAAGACAATAATACTAAAATCAGAAAGCAGATCATGAGACCACAGAGACAAAGCTTCTAACAGAAGTTTGAAGAATTTAACTGTTCTTTAAAAGGTTCTTGGCCATTACTGCTGACATTTTTAAAGAGAAAATGGCAACTCTCTATTTGGAGATGAATGATTTTTCTTATACCAAGCATGAACTTCAGTTCCGTTTTCTGTAGCTTTTTGAGTGAGCATTTCAGATTTTTCTTCCTCATTAATGTGATATGCAAGTTTTTCTTGTTTTGTTTGTTTGAGAAACTTGAGCTTTTGTTAAATTTATTAATTTTTTTATTAATACTGAGTCATAAAATCTAGTCAGTCTCCAAAAAATTCCAGGGAGATCTACTGGTATAAGTAAATTTGGAAAGCACAGCTCACATGCATGATAATTTACTGGAGGGGGAAAAAAAACCCACAAAGACCATGTTTTGTATCAATTAAGCTTATCAGTCCAGATGTGGTATGCAAGATAAACATACCTTTGTGCTATCTTGGCACAAAGCAATAATTCATTGATTGTGTTAATTATTGGTATGCTGCACAACATCTCTTTTGGCCAGATAACCAGCTATGCTATGCAAAATCTCCCTAAGTATTCCAGGTCAGGTAATTTTTTGAAACCACTCTGGTGATAATATTTCATAGTTGTATAAATGGTGAAAGCTTTGTGGGTTAAGTTTGAAAGCTCTTATCAGCCTTCTAGGGAAGGTAATTCAGTTGCAGGGCATCACAGAGCTTGAGGTCGGTCTTGACTGCCTGATGATGCAAACAGAGATTACTTTGGAAAGGGAGAGCACCTGGAGTAGTAGGGCAGCTTTATGTGCCCCAAACATAATGCCTGTGAGAGAATAAGGGTGAAATAAAAAAATGTCCCAGCCCCACCTTGTCTTTCCTGTATTCTATGAAACAGAATGAGCGGAATGGATTGTCCTATTCTCTGCCTTGTACTCTGGACATTACAGCATTGTAGACGAAATTGGGTGAACTCTGCTAAAAACACCAGTAGTTTTCACAAAAAAACAAAAACAAAAACAAAAATAAAAAATCACCATTTTCAACATTTTTTGTTGCTGATAAAAATATGAAACTGTTTGAAAAGGGGTTTTTTTAAACAATGTCTCCTCTTCACAATTTTGAGTTTTTCTTTCCCTTTCTTCCTTATTACCTTCTTTTCTGGGTGCCTTGTTTTGTTTTTTTATATTCCACTGCTTGTTTTGAAATTAACTGTGTCAGTGATCAGGTACAGGAACACAATATAGATTCAGCTTGCTCATATGGAAATTGCTAATGTCAGAACAACAGCATTAATGGAAAATGTGTAAATCTGCTGTGTATACAGCAAATACTCATTATAATCCATTCTGCACAAGAACCTCAAATTCTTTCAGGGCAGAAACCTGCAAAAACAATAGCTTTTACACAGAGCAGAGAGAAAAAGGGACTGAAAAAGGAACAAAGTAGCAAGACAAAAAAATAATTGAAAAACCAGATGTTTTAAGGGCTAGATTTAACAAGTTTGGTTAGATCTGGAATTCTCTTTTTTGTTTGTTTTCTCCTCTCTTTATGAATGCTGTCCATTGAGTAGTGTTTTTGGTTGAAGAAAATCTTAGCTATTTTTCTACAAAGAGATCTATTTCAAGGAGCTTGGAAGTTCTGGTTTTCTCTGAAGAGCAGATGGATTAGTACAAATCTTGTCTCATACCCTCACTTATAACCTACAATGTTTCTACTGTGTAAATGCTGATTACACATCAAGATTCCTATTCGGATACGCATTTTCTTTTCAAGAGCCTATTTTGCTAAATCACACTGTAAAGTAAGTTGTACAGAAAAGATCTCTTAAAAAAAAATGAAATTTGTTGGTCTTGAAATTGTCCAGCAAACTTAAAGATAACTAGAGTTATATGAATAAAGAGGATTTAGATTTTTTATAAGTATCATCAAAGAAAGTAAAAATATCTTTTCCCATAAACCTGATATGTTCTCAACCGGGAAAAAATTGCAAAGTACTTAATGAAATAAATGTCAATTTCTTTTTTCCAAGCTGAAGGGAGGCACCACTGTTGCTATTTTAAAAAGGAGACTTGAAAAATTGTCTATGCAATCTCAAAACCTAAACACGACACTGGGTAAAAACCTGTTTTTAGTACATTTTCAAAACTATCATTGGTGTAGTATTTCTCTGACCCAACAGTATATCTGTGAATGGCAAAGGCACTAACAGTCCCACTGAAGTGACTTAGAGAAAGCTGAGGCTCAGAGCTGTTGACAATAAATCAGTATTTTTATGTTGTCAACTTCAAAGGATTCAAAATTGATCCAAGCTAAAAAATACATTCCTCTTAATTTTCAAATAATTCAGAGTTGGGCATTTGAATGAAATATGGGTTATTGAATTTAAAAAAATAACAACAGATTTTTAAATTAAATAAACAGGTCTTATTACTTCCTAAAAGTTTGGGGTTTTTTTTTTCTTTTTCTTTCTTTTTTTTTTTCCCCCCAATAGTATCCTGCTCTTGATCTAGAAAAAATTTATGAGAGTAAGCTTGGGTTTCTAGATTTTTGTCTCTATGGAGTACCAAAAAATAATGTTGGGCTATATTATCAGCTCAGAAATTTATATATAAAAGAGTCTCTTCATACAGCACCTTCTCACTTGAGAAGTATTTGAGGAAAAAATAACATCTGAGAAAGAAATTCAGTTCACATATCTCACTGGAGCAAAATGAGAATTCACTGCATCACACCTGATAACTAAGTCAAGCCCATGGACACTTCCTCAACAGAACAGATTGAATAAGAAAGCAAAACCTAACTACAAGGAGTTAGTGGAGTGTTTTTACACCAGTTTTCTACAGATGGTAATTTATTATTAAAAAAGAAAAACAGAAAATAAAAAAAGAAAATTATTGGTGTTAGAGTATATCTATATTTAGCTTGGTGTTTCATATTCAGAAGTGTCATTGACAAAATTAATGTCTATCAGGGGTACTTTCCAAATGTTCAGATTAAATCTGAAGTTTTAATGAAGGCTTATCTGTTTGAATATGCTATCCTTGTGTGGTCTTGTAATGGTAATTATATTTCTCTTCCAAGTCAGACAGTGGGAAAGAAAGAAAACAAAATAGTTTCCAGGATAAAAGATTGCAGAACTCCACAAAAAGGAATCATCACTTACATTAGAACTATCTATACCATTCACAAAATACCAATGCTGTTAATCTGCCCTAAATTTTCAGCCTGGATTTTTTAACCTTTTCTCAGAGATCTAAGAAAGATCTTAGTGGAAACAAATCCTGTCAGAGAGTGCTGAGGAAAAGACGTGCTGTAAAAGCTGCTTATTTCACCAAATTTATCACTCAAGGGGAAAAAGCTGCACCTCAGCTTTTGACAAAGTACATATACATGCCTGTCAGGCCAAGGTGCATGGAGACACCCTTCCCTCAGTTCCTCTGTGCCATGGTCCCATTGGGACAAACACCAGCACATGAGAAAATCCAAGCAAAATGAACACAGATGGAAACCCAATTACATCCAACAGATCCCTTAGCTTGATTTACTCATCTAAAAAGTATATCTACAATTTTTGTTTTCTTTCAACAGACATTTATTATTCCTTTTGTTTTCCTTGACTCTTTTTCCTTTTGCCAGTTCCCAAGATCAGTGAAATCTAGAATTGATATCTAAAGCTTTTTCTTGGAAGGCTGAAAAAGAATTTTTCTATCAAATACTAAACTATACAAGAGCAGAATAAAATAAGTGTAACAGAGAAGCAACTGGTGGCTATGTGTCAAAATAATTTTATTAGGGTTCTGCATACGTGACAATGACAAGGCTGCCTTTAGACAACAGGGTTATGAGTAGAACAATAGGAGATTTTTGGATAATTTTGGCTGAAGGGTCAAAGATCAATAGAGGCATCACTTCCTCTTGTGAGCAGAGGACTTGGGAGACCAAGAACTTACATTCATCTGGAATGGAGTGGTAGAAGAAACGGATGGACAACAAAAAACATAAATGCAAGGAGAAATTAGGTCAAGACACAAAAACTAATGAGAGAGAAAGGTCAAAGAAGAATATCCAAAGAAGAAAAGCTAGCAGTCGTTCATAGGTAAAGAACATGCTCTGGACTAACTCAGACTACAGGTTTCAGTGTAGAAAATCACTGGACCAGAATCAACTACTGGTACAGGAAAATATGGTAGAAGGAGCATAAAAGGGAAAAAGGTCAGAAACCTAAGTTGACCAGAGAGGTGATAGCAAGGAAAGGAAACTTCTCGTCTTTTTTGCTCTGCTGTAAGGATGTAACTTAGAAAAAACAGACCAGAGGGTTTGAAAAAAGCAGAACGTTATGGAGTTAGCTCTGTAACAGGAGGAGTTTCCTCTGTGAAGGCAAGCTAAAAGTTAAGGTAGCAGCTATTCTTGACTTTGAATATTGGCAATTTTTCCCAAGAGCAGCAAGGCTGTGGAAGACAGAATATGAGTACAATGAAAGCAGCACTGATTAAAATATAAGGCAAATAGTAGTGAAAGCTTGCAGTATACTGAAAATTTTTGTTCCCAGGTAAACCCATGAAACAAAATCTGCTCTTGTAATCAGACACGAACAGCAGGAACAACCCACAAAGTTAATGATGGACTCAATTTCATTTAGCCTATAATGAGAAACAATAATTATGATAAGCATCCTTGGACTTCACCTTTTTTCCCACCTTGTCCATTTATGCAAACACTTATGTGTATGTAAATAGCTGGGTGCCATGGAGACCTGCTTGCTGCCTTAGTTCAATCCACTTCTGCCTAGCATTTTATCAAACTCATCAGTTTAGAAAGGAAAGACATTTGGCTGAATCTCAGGGAGGAAAAAATACTCCGACATACACACTTCTCATCATAAAATATGTAATCTATCATACACTAAAAACCCACTATTTTTACAAACTGAACAGATTATTTAAGTATACAACACATTTGAATGTTACTTCTATGGAGCAAGACTATTATAATAAAATGTTCTGCTGTAACTCATTATTTTCATAAACTATTCAGGTAGTCCAAGAATGGAAAATGAACAAAATAATGAAAATAAAACTCCCTTCATAAGCAATTTGGAAACAGAATATAAATAAAACTGAATGATTCATCAAATAGATTGTTTGCAATAGTTGAAGACAGCTCTATTCAGAGAAGATGATAATCTGTTCATTAAAGTCTCCTTAATCTCTTAATATTTTATCAAATTTCAAAATATAATGTTCAAAAGACAGTTTGGTGTTTCCGATATTTGAATGACAGGCATTTTTACATTTTAACTTATAGAAACATTTAGAAAGCAAAAATGTTTCAAAAGTGACAGAAAGCAAAGGATTACATCTCCTCACAAAATCTGCAAAGTTATCTTATAGTTAGTTATATAGTTAGTTATATAGTTAGTTACGTTCCCCAAAACTGAATTGAAGGTAAAATATTTCTGTGGTTCATGTATTTTCTTCCTAAACTTTGTGTCCTAGTTCTGGCCAGGATAGGGGTAGTTTTTTACAGTATCCTGAAGGGGGATGGATAGGACCCAGGGGTTACTCTGTACCATTTCACATAATTTTCCATGAATTGGGAAGCGCTCGTTTCCAAGCTGGAGTAACACGGCTAAGGTCAGGCACCGCAGTGAGCATTTTGCATGTGAATCCCTCATCCTCGAGAAATGCTCCCAGTATATCTGACATAGAGGTCCTAGACCTGTTTTTGGATTAGCTGGCAAGCTTTGCTCTAAAACACACAAAATATCCTACAATCAATTAACTCTTATGAAAATGGTGTTGTTTGGAGATTCAGTGAATGGTAATGGAAGTTAGAGAGCAAATGGCTGATGTAGTTTGGAAAATATGGATTTCTGAGAATGAACCTCCTACAGTGTACCAGCTGCCTGGTAGTCACAGATTCATCTGTGGCTTTTTATTTGAGTTTTTTTACTGCTTATTGCCCAGTAGATGCACACATTTTGACTGTGCAGTGGATGATATTATTCACTCATTAACATTTTGGAAAAGATTTGAGCATACCTTCAGGGAAAACAATAGAATCAGAGATATTTAAGACAGAATTGGGAACTACATTTGGGGTAGAGTGAGAAAATACATGTGTAAAGCAAAATGAGGTCTTCATGAAAGCTGTTAGGCTCAAAGTGACAAAATGAATCTAAACAATAACCATGTACTTTAAGTACTACTAGTAGCAGCTTTTTGGAAACACCTGTTTTGCACATCATTTATTCAGCATATAGGGTCTGCTTATGCCAGACTGGCTGATGTTAAAAAGCAAAGAGACAATAAAGATCTCTAAAATACATATGTAGACTCAGATTTCAGTTTAACATTTTCATGAAGAAATTTAGCATTCAGCGGAAGAAAGATAAAGTTATGTGGTGGGCAGTGTAATGTTATTCAGCCTAAAGTTAAAGAACTTTACATACTTATAGCTGACTTTTCAAAAGTTTTCCTGGGTAAGCTTTTGCTCCAGGCACAACTAAGATGTCAGTAATATAGAAGAGAGCAGCTTTTGAGACAGAAAAGACAGATTACCTGAATTTGGACAGTAGAAATAAAAAGTACAAATAATTCAAAGTGGAAATTCATGTCCTGCAAGAAGCATTGCCATTATTGAGCTGCCTAAAGATGAGAAGTCTGATCAAATTAGCCATTCGGCCATCCTTCTTTTCAGTCAGCAGAGAGAAAGATGGAATTCATCTTCTTGTTTGGAACATTCATTTAGAGCAGAGTGTATTCATTTTCCCATAAAATATAGAGAGACTAGAAGCTGATCAAGCTAGACCCAATGTTGTAATTTTTACATATATATATATGTGTAACTAATGCCTTCACAGGGGTAAACGTCTCACTTATGCAGTAAAGCCAATCATCCAAATGACAGCTCTGGTTTCAACAGTTCAGGGGGCATATGAAAAATAAAATACCCATTCAACAGAAAATAAAGTCAAGTATGTTTTCAGTTACATAACTTCAATTAAATTGGGAAGCCCTCCTAATAAATCTATTAATGAGGTGAAAATTTGTGCAAGATTTGTTTGAACAGTTGGGTCAGTAATGCACTTGCATTGAACTTTAAAACTATATTCCTTAGCTGATAATGATGAATTCATACTTTGGTATAAAATGATATTATTCGTAGCTGTCATAATGTCTAAAATAGTACTGCTTCATTTCCTTTGCTTTTAATTTGGCCATTTTAAATACTTGAGTAACAAATGTTTCAAATTTACCAAATTCCTGATTAAGTTCAAGTCCAGAATGTAATATTAAAAAAAAAAATAAATTGCAAAATATACAATACAACTAAATTTTTTCATCAGTGGACAGTGGTATCAGTAACATTATATATCTGTGCTATGGGATTGTTTTGGTGATGATTCTACAGAGTATAAAATTTTATACACTGTTCAGGTTCATTAATCTCTACTGTATAAAATGCTGAGCCAAATTCTGATAAAATCAAATGTCTGGATGTTCATAGCTTAGAGTCTGTGGACTCAGGAATATTTTCCCTAATGGACATCACATAATTTTAATTTTCTGTGCATGTATTTTCAGAAATAACTAGTGTAAATTAGTTGCATCAAGTAGTTTTTCAATTTCATCTCATAAAATTTTAGGGAGCAGAGAGAGAGCAGAGCCTCAAAATCTCTTGTAGAATACTGTTGATAGAGTGATTGCTGGATAACAGAAGAGGTTTGTGGAGGTGCTCCCATGACCCACACTTGGGGTAGCCCAGTGGCCCCACTCTCCCCAGCTGTTGCACAGCAAGAATGTGAGTGTGCATGAAGCATGTGTGCACTGTGGGCCTGGGACCAGAAACAGAAATGCTGAGGGAACCAGCCAGAAAAGAGGCATGAAGCCAGCAAGAGCAGTTGTGAGGTGGTGCAGACCTGGGAGGCAGATGGATACCAGCAGCACCCAACCTCTGCCAGCCTCTGCCAGCCTCTGCAAATAGCTGCTCCAGCAAAGGGAGTGTTTGTCACCCAGGGGCTGGGAGCAGAGTGAGCTGCCCGTGGGCTGGGGGTGTGCTAGTGGTGTGTCCTTCTGGGAATTAGGTACAGGGCTGGGAAATGAGCAGCTACTTAACACTTTGTAACTGTCTAGTATCGTGATTTATCACTTGTGTTGGTATTGATCTTTGTTAACGTGTTGTTCATAAATCAATGGACTGCTTCAATCCTAATGTGGTTTGAACCATGCAAACTGACTGGTTTTCCCCTGTGACAGAATCCAACACAATTTACTTTTACTTTGCCCAAGGTCAGAAACATGGTCATTTTTACCTAGTCTCTACATCTTGGACACCTTTCCCTTCGTTCAACATCATACCTTTAGGTAAAGGGACTGTAGGCAGAGCAGACAATCTAGAAGCCATTCTTCAGAGATCAAAAACTATACTGAAAACATCAAAATTCATATTTCTTTCCAAATATCCTTTTCTCAGCTAGCTAATTTTCCCACAATTCTATTTCTCGGTCTTGAGTTTCTCACTTCACCTTTTTCTTTGCTTATCCATTTATAAATTCTCTTCTTTTTTTCATGGCAAAACAAGAAAATAAATACCTCACTTCAGAGATGACTTTGGCAGGAGTGACTCTTAAGTTCTGTCTTTTTTCTATTGAACTGATCATCTTTGTACAAATTATAATCTCCCTTAGCATGCAGCAATTCTCTAACTGTAATTGTTTTATGGTAGAATAACTGTCCTTTAACTGATATACAGATATTCCCATATCAGCAGGTGTGAAAATGTTCTTACAATAACAATTTACAGGACAATTTTCATGAAGCTTTATGTTTTGAGATGGAGGACCTAAATACGAAAATCCCTAGTCTGACAATTAAACCACATTTCTCATTTCAAAGGAAAATTTGTCTGATACTAGACTTATATTAAAAATATTATCATTCCTCTTTCCTGTTTTAAAAGAAAGAGTATTTAAATGTTTACAAATGCATCTCAATAGCTTAAAATTTCCCATCTGTTCATCTCTTTTTATGTATCTTTTCATCTCTCTGAGATGAAAGCAAACCATCTAGTAAAGGTACTTGATTGTTGAAAATTGAAATTTAATGTGATATGAAAAAGATCAAAACAATATTATATTTTTCTCCCTGTTTTTCAAATAGATGGATAATCAGGGAGAAGGATGGAGGAAGAAATACCCAGATTATATGCTCTCATAAAGCACATACTCAAGTTAAAATCAAGTAGATACTTAAGTGCTTTGCTTAATCAGAATCCAAATCTCTCAGAAGGAGGTAAGTATTTGGAGCAGGTAAAGAGATTAGATTAGGATAGTAGACAAGTAAGTCTGTTTAATTATCCTTTCACAGGCCACCCAGTGCTTGCTTCAGGCTCTTTTCTCTGAAAAAATATTCATCAGGAAGATTTATTAGCTATTTGCTGACTAAAGTTCTACTGTCACTTTCCTGGAAAGTAACTCCATGTGCAGCAATTGTTATAGGCTGGCTAGTTTTTTCAATGTCTCCATTCTAAAATTTGGCTGAAGGATTGATTTCTATGTATTGTCAATATCCTCTGGTATATAAAATCTCCATGAAGAATTAGCCTACATGCTTAAACTTTACATTTGTACAAGCCAAAGTAGCCTCCAAGCTGCACCAACTCTAAAACTTGAAGGACCACCACATGCAGAGGCAAAACAATAAGTTTATATACATAGGCATGTGCTATGTGCCTGAAAAATGCACTTTCTATAACTATAATCCTTTCTTTTTATTTAATGTCTTGATTTTTTTTCCTTTTGCTTAGCATGAAAGTATTAGTCTAGTTCGTAGAGTTACTAACAGATGTTGGCACCATAGCTGGCTGGTTGAGCTAGTGACTGTGGATGAAGTCTACATCACTATGGTTTCAAGACAAGAAGTCTCTGATTTCAAGACGAGAGTAAAAAATTCTAAGAAATATTCTCATGAGTTATAAAAATCAAAGTAAATTTGAGTTTAGATTGTGTCATGGATAATCTATTTTTGGTTCAAAAACATATGCATGCATGTTCAAATAAGACCAAAACCAAAAGTTTCTGTATTGCCTTCTTCCTTCTGATGTGAAACAATTTGACACTATACCCAGTTGCAGGAAATCCAAAAGCCTCATTTTTTAGGCCTACAAGACTTTGACAATAGGGTCTACAACCACATGAAATGATCTAATGTAGATAACTCACAAAATGATTTCATGTGTCTTGCAAGTACCTGGCAGAGGTACAGACTAAAATCTATAGTTTTCCATTGACAGTTTACACAGGAATACTAAGTTGTCTTCTAAGCATCACCATCTCTAGTGCTTCCATGCATGTGACGCTTTCTGAGTGGTTACGAAGAACATCTTTTCATGTCATATGGTATTTTGAGCTGCCTAAAATGACATATTACTATGTGTGCTCTTATTTTACCCTATACATTGAACAGTTGAATTTAAGGGAGTGGCTGGTATTTCACTGTGAAATTCGAAAGGATTTATTATTAGGAAAAGAACTTCCATTGGTCTAAGATAGCAGGGTGGCCTGACAGACTGCCCTCACATAGAGAAGTCTGAGGACGCTGGAGCTTATGGTTTTTTCACTACTTTGTCATTACTTCACTGACATAATTCAGATGAGCAAGTTTTAGAGTAAGGCTCAAGAATTCTTCTTTTGGCAGTAGAGAGCAAAATCTTTTCATACATAAACCAAAGAAGTATTGATGTATTGTCTATTTATAAGATGAGCATTACCTTAATTCTATTTCATGACTGTTCCTACCGTGGATAAAGCAGTTGTCTCTAAATCTGCTTCTACCCTGCAGAATCAGACATTTCACTGAATTCAGAGACCACAAAGAAATCCCACACAGAAATGTAGCTATCTAATCTTCCCAGAAAGGAACATGTATGGGTAAAATTTTCCCAGGAAGATTGACCCAGATGACATAAAATATTAATATAATATAATAGTCAAAATCATCTTAAGAGCTAATAAAAAACTACCTAATTTTCCCAGAGATGAGCAACGGAATCAAGCCTCAGATCTTCATTGGAAATATTCAGTTAAAAATATACTCCTTTGATCTTGCATTTAGAAGTAACTAAGCAAAGGAACAACAATTTGACATAGTATCTAGAGTTAGAGAAAAGTAGAGAGAGATCTCTGCTGGTCTCAGATTCTCTTTATTAAAAAAAAAAACAACAACCAAACATTTTCTCTTTATATGAGACTTCATTTGATTTGATCAAAAGCTCTTTTTACTTGCACCATTTAACAAATTTACAGGTCAATAATTTTTTGCTTTTGTCACATGTAAAAGTCTAGCATAACAGTCATCTGCAGGAGATCTGAATATTGGTGTTTACTTAGGAGCCAACTAGGTGAGAACTTTACACACTCACTCACTTCCACCTGCTGTGTTATATTTCAACTTCCCTGCAACCTGCAGGAAATTTACTGCTGGTTTTGGATGGGCTCCTGCCATGCCTCTGTTCAGCTTCCTGTCTCAGGTGTCACTGGCCAAGGTCTTAAACATGCACTGTCATTTGTCTCCATGCATCTCCAGAATCTTCCTTCATTTACAGGATCCTTCCTCCACCCACAGTCTTTGCCACCTTCCTTCTAGGCCCTTTTTTTCTTTCTGAGACCAGCTCCTCTCAAGGACTCTCTTTACAGCATGCAGGAACTTTGTTTTCCTAACTACATTAGACTGCACACAGAGGAATAATGATTGATCATCCTTCACATCAGTGATTCTGTCTCATGTCTCTTTACTAATTGGAGGGTTCATTATGTACCATTATTTCAGTCCAAGTGATAGAGAAGTTTGCAGTCAGTGTACACAGGGTACAGCTACCAAGTAGGAGGTTAGTACTTGAGAATTCAGAAGTCAAATTTTATATATTAGCACACACACATGCACACATGTCTACCACTTGTCATTTTCCACAATTTCATCATTTGCATTGTGTGCTAAGCCTTTTATCTAACACTGGGTTTGTATCTTGCTTGTAAGAAGATGATCTTGCACAAATACTGAAAGACTGATCAAGCAGAGTAAGGTGCTACAACATTTCAGCATCTCAGCTACTCTGCAATGCCTGTTGGCATCTTTGCAGATAGAATTGCTTGATGGGAACCATTTTCTTGGAGAAGCCTGCCAAGGGTATGCATACATATATAATACAGGAAAATCAAACCATTTAAATATCCAAACCCAAATCAGACTAAACCAACCAATCAACCAAACAACCAAACCAAACCTAAACAAACAAACAAACAATCAACCTCCAAAGAAATAAACAAAACTAAAAAAAGAAACAAATTCCAATACAAACTAACACTGAAATCTTTTTCCAGCATAAGTTCTAACAGAAACAGTTTTACTTGCAGATTCAACTCTACAAAATCAATTTCTCTTGTGAAAACTAGGTGCAAATATTGGCTTTTGTGTGATGAGGGCTTATGTACTTCATTAAGATGCTGAAAAGTGTCCCTGAGTGCCAAATACCTCCTGTGAGTGAATTTGTGGTCACAATCTCATAGGATTTAGCACTGCAGGCTTAACATTAACATTTGTCTCAATACTATGAGTCTTAATCTGCTGAAATTAAAAAACTCAACTTGACTTGACTGAGAAAATGATACTGCTTGACTACAAAGAAACAGAAGACTAGAGGGGCATAGCTGGTTAATTGAACACAGTTGAATACCGTAATCTGAAATTTCAGGAAAGGGATGCTTGGATTTGTAGCCCAGAAGAGGAAAGTAAAGTCTTTTTCTCCTGTCCTGCAAACTATAGGCCAGAAACCCCAGAACACTCTTATAAGCTTGAGTCCTACATTAAAAAACCAAAAGCCAGAAATTATATTTTGTCACTCGAAAGAACTCTGGAGACTCAGGGGTTTATCTTACATTTTTGAACTAACACTAACTTTCCCAAATGACCATGGTAAGTATATTGTGTACTGCTTTGATTGTGAAAATTGAGGGGGAAGGGATAGACACAGGAGAATAAAAAGCAAGAAACCCCCTACACTAAAATAAAGGCTAAGGAGCAGTGCTTTGACCATAAGGGCAAAAGCACCTTATAGTCACCTAAAGGATTTTTAATAACCTGGGAAAATATGTCAAGATAGGGATCAATGACCATTTTAGTGCTGATCATGTATAGTTTTGCTTTACAATCAGAATTACTGTAGAGAAAGAGAACTAAGAAGGCAAAACTGTGACATAGAGGGGAAAAAATGAAATATGATCGAAAAAGGAGGGCTCAACATTCCTTACACTTCTCTAATGGCAAGATATTTAAAATTAGATATTTTTTCAAAAAGTCTATAATAAGATTCTTACCTTCAAATTAGTCTTTTAAATGCGAAATAATTTCCATTAACCTCTATGACAGTACCCTGGAAGAAACCAAATCTTGGCAATTCTCACCAAATAGATTTATGGAGGAATGCAATTATAATTTTGAACTAAATCTCACAGAAACAATTGTCAAGAAGCAAAATATATTAAAAAAATCTATATACCTTGCTAATTTGCAAAGGGAAAAAAATAGTACTAATCTCAAGAGAGTATGACTGTATGTGTGTTTGGTATTAGCCTAGAGAAAACACAGACATAGCATTTCTGCATGAAGTGACCAGTTTTAAAAAAATACTTCTTCATATTAGGAACTATATAGATGTGCCAAGTAATGTGCTGCATTTGGAGTTTTCACTTTTGGATGCCTGAAATCAGAGTGTGTCTTGTACCAAATGAAAAATGTGAAGATGAGCCATGAAGGTGTCCAGCAGTCATCATGGCAGAACTAATATTTGATTAGAAATTATAAAGCCTAACATTATTTAATGCTGAATCAAACTTAGTCAAGGCACTAAAAATTTAGAACTGAAAAGTCCCTCATCATTATATTGTGGCAGAGTAGCAGTGGCATGATGCATAATGATTTCATAACACAGGGAGTCTTTCAATGTAATTAAAATTCAGTAGAATGGAACACGATTATAAGAATTTAATTTCTTTAAGGCAATGTGTGATCAGCTAAGGAAATTCACTGTCACAGAAAATTATTGAGACGTCATCTCTGCCAAAACCTGGAGATTATGTTAGGTTTTTGATAAATTATAATATTTGTGGGTATCCACTGTAGAGAGAAAAGCTGCACTGGACATTATATCACTATGTTTATATTTATCTAATGTACATGGATATTGCACATTGGCTTGACCCCGAGTAAATTCAAAAGGTAAGCACTTGTGTTTCATAAATCACTTACCCATAGGCATAAGTGCTGTTAGGTAAGGAACTCATGTAGCAGAGTGCTCATTTCACAAGTATTTAAACATCTGTAAGTTGTTTGTATTAGGTAGTCAAAGCTAGTCTTCCTTTACACTAACCAGAGAAAGCATTTCCAAAAGACACTTCACCTCACAGATGCAAATCTTAGGCTGATTTCCTCCCTGGATCTCTTTATTTCTTAAACTCTTTATACGGACAATATGGTGTAATTGCCTCGAATCTAGTCAACAAACTTTTTAGTGACTGATAGGCATTAGACTAACACTGTCCTCAGCATCTATGTCCTGCCTGCAGAAAGAGAGAGACATTTCCAGGAGAATTTATCCCTTTTTAAAATAGATGTGTTAAGTCGATGCTGGAATTTGCCCTCTCAGATTTCTTCGTTCTCTCCATTAAGCACAGGAATAGCCAAAATAACTAGTTGCCATTTGAATTAAACTCCTAGAACATAAAATTTGCTTGAGAAGATCCCCACTCTTAGATGATTTGTTGAAATTAGGTACATTTGCTGGCTTAGCAGACAAAAGAACTTATGTGGGGTAAATCAGTTACTGATTTTTTGACAATGAGACTCGAGACTTGATCATAGTCTGGGATGTGAGATGTGGTACCTGGTAGGTTAATGAATTACATCCCCTGAACAGTAGCATGCTGCCTACTATTGTCTCTGCGCTGTTGAGGTAAAGATTTTCTGGAAGCACCTTCGGACACCATCAGAAGAAAAAGGGGAGTAGGACAATGAAGAACTCAATTTGCTTGGCATTAATAAGGAGTGCAAGCATATAGCTAAAGGACATGCTCCAGTTTCCATAAGAACTATATTCATTTTTTAATTTATTTTCCCCTGTCCAATGAAGAAATTCAGAGAATGCTCTGTGGTTCAGAGAGCTGTGTATCAAATCATGATGTCTCACTATGATAAGAATGTTCTAGTTTTTCCACACACCCAAAAAGAATGTGTTAAATAATCCTTAAAATACTGATAAAATTACAGTCAACAAAAGCTGAAAGTAAAAATCTAAGTCAATTATTAGGTAATAGGCCCTGAAGATTGCAAAATGAAAATTTGTAATAAATTATGTAATACTGACAATGTCTAAAACAGACACATGGAATTAAAATGACTATGAATTAAAATGACTATGGAATTAAAATGACATTGTTCTGGTGATTTTGAGAGCTGATAAAAAATACATAGATATTTTCACAGCAATGTTACACTATGCCAGATCAAGATGGCTGAAAATAACCAGGATGAATACACCAGTAAATTACTTAAAATTGTATCATGGCCTTATCTCAGATTTAGGTTTCTCTCACCTGAGATTTAGGTGGTGGTTCGAGTGGTGATGGTTCGAGTGAGTCTTTTTTGCCCTCTGAAGGCTCTGAGGCTGGTGCGAGAATGAAGCAGAGTCTGCAAGGTCTTGTTGTTTCTTGGTTTCTCGCGTTGTTTATTAATTCTTATCTTA
>VXBB01024036.1:225923-275841 GCA_013399915.1 Illadopsis cleaveri
CCCCTGGACAGACCCCCCTGTCCAGGATTCAAACCCTCTTTCTCGGGTCCCAGACCCCTCTACCAAGGTCTGTGACCATCCAGGGCAACCAGAAGAATGCCCTGGACTCTGACAGCCTTATACAAAGAAACACTTCCTTTAAATATGTTAATTTACATAGTAGAGAAAAAGATAAAATACTTTCAAAATTTATCAATAAAAGTACAAAAATATTCCACTGATGTAATTTCTAATAAGCATACACAAACACATCTGTAGTGTCATAAAACAAAAGAATCAGTAGCACAGTGATGATAATACAGAGATATTTTTGCTACTGCTGAGCAGGGATTACACAGAGTCAGAGCCTTTCCTTCTTTTTGTACTGCCAGGCTGGGGAGGAGGCTGGGACAGCTTGGGAGGCTGGGAGGAGACACAGCTGGAACAGGTGACCCAAATTGACCAAAAGGACATTCCAGACCATGTGACATCGCTCTCAGAACGTAAAGAGGGAGGAAGAAGGAAGAAGGGGAGGAGATTTGGAGTGTTGCTCTTTGTCTTCTCAAGTCACTGTTGCACATGATGGGGCCCTGCTGTCATGGAGATGGCTGACGAGCTGCCTGCTCACGGGAAGCAGTGAATTAATTCCTTGATTTGCTTTGCTTGTGTGTGCAGCTTTTGCTTTTCCTATTAAAAAGTGTATATCTCAACCCACTATTTCTCTACCTTTTACCATTCTGATTCATTCCGTGACCCTGCTGGTGGAGTGAGAAGCTGTGTGAGGCTTGGTTTCTGGCTGGGGTTAAACCACAACAGCCTTCTAGGTCTAAAAGCATCTGAGGTATGCTCTGAGCACACACAAACTGTTTAGGAGTTATCCAGAAGGAATCCAGCTTGTGTGCTTTGATCTAGCACTGGGAGAGTGGACAAATGGTGGTTGTGGTGGTTTGGGCTGGACAGACTTAATAGTCCTCATAGTAACTAGTATGGAGTTGTGTCTTGGATTTGTGCTGGAAACAGTGCTGATAACACAGGGATATTTTCATTATTGCTGGGCAGTTCTTGCACAGAGCCAAAGCCTTTTCTTCTTCTCACCTACCACCCCAGCAAGGAGTCTGGGTTACACAAGGAATTGGGAGGGACACAGCCTGGACAGCTGACACCAACTGATCAAAGGAATATTCCATATGATGTGACCTCATGCTCAGTATATAGAGTGGGGGAAACAAGGAGGAGGACGGGAGCCATTTGGAGGGATTGAGTTTGCCTTCGTAAGTCAGTATTAAGTGTGATGGGACCCTGCTTTCTTGGGGATAGCTGATGCCAGCCTGCCACGAGGAAGTGATGAATGAATTCCTTGTTTTGCTTTGCCTGGGTGTGCAGCTTTTCTTTGGGTAATAAACTGTCTTCTCAACCCACAAGTTTTTCTCATTTTTAATCTCCAGATTCTCTCCCCTAGCCCAGTGCAGGGAAAGTAAGTGAATGGCTGTGTGGGTCTGAGTTGTCAGCTCAGTCCTGGGCCAAAATAATATGCCAGTGTGGGAACATTCATGCACCCTGATGGAAAGGTCCATTAAAGTAAAAGCACCAGCTGTATTACTTTATTCTTTTCAGAGCCCTGCATTAGTTCAAACATGGGACTGATAGGTCTCCACCTTAGGGGGCATGTGGCATAAACCAATACTCGCCCAAACTCCATAAAACACCACCATTTACATGTCACTTAACATTAGCTAACAGGTAACTGAAAGAAACTAGACTGACCCTAATCTGTTCCCTCTAAAATACTGGTGTGAACTATGCTACATAAAAGCTTTCTTATTGAAGAAGTGCCAAGGTTGTAGGTCTCTTTTGGAAAAACTAACAGTTGCCACATGCAGTCCCCTCTGAAGGGTATTGCCTTTGTTTCTTCCTTTTTAGGAACAGAATTTTCTTTGTGGATTTTATTGGCCCTAACTCCAGTGCAGCAGCACCCGGACACAGTTTTATAGATTCTGCACATATTCCTTGGAACAGTTGGGGGTTTTTTTGTTGGGTTTTGGTTTTTGTTTTTGTTTTTTTTTTTTTAATCTGTCCCAGCTGTAAAATGCAGCTTTAGTTTAAATCATCAAAGTATCTTATCACTTCCATATTTAAAAAAAAAACATTTCTAATGCAAACATAATTAGCTTCTTTCTGTTAATGTAGAAAGTGAAATGCAGGAAAGGGACAGTTGAATAGTGAGTCAATCACAGTAGTAACTAGAGCCTTGGTTATCAACTTACCCCCATTGTAGAAATAGTATTGATCAAGGACAGTTGAAACAAACCTACAATTATCAAGTAGAGAATGTAACTCACACAGAGAATATCTGGAAATGTGGGAGAAATCATGCAGACGGACAATTCTTTTATGTGATGCAGATAAAAGTATCAAAAATACACGCAATATCGGCAGCAGACTAAAATAGATAAGGGTGTTACAGATTTTTTCTGAAATGGATATCAAAAATCATAAAGTTTTGGAGAGGAAATGAAAATATTTAAGATCTTTATAATTGAAAGCAAATGTAGAGCATTGGGTTAGGATTTGATCTGGGACATTTCAAATTGGTTTTTTTCTAAAAAACTTCTTAAAAAACCAATTAAGAAATAATGTTATCCCAGTCAAATTAGGAATCATTTATAACATAAGGTAAATTGATATTGAAAGAAATATATTATCATCATAGTGTTTTAAGATGATTAAATGTTCTAATCATATATTCTGATTATTTGGAGTTTTATATAGGGTTTTATATTATTTTTTAAATTATTCTCATTATCTGAAACATCGAATGATATATGCAGATTATATAATTTGTTGAGGTTCACAGTACTGGCTACATAATATTTTCTCCATATTTTTTACATAAACATAAATCCCCCCAAGTACAGTCAAATGACATGTAACTCTGATGCTATAATGGTGAAAGAGAAGTTTATTAATGGAATCCAGAAAGGTCAGTGTGGCACTGCTAAGGAGGAAAGATTGATATGGAAACCTGAAGATGGGTTGATTCATTTCACAGTGGTAAATACTCAGTGCTGCATAACTGTCTCCTTTTAATTAGCTTGTCAAAAGATTTTGACAAAGGTCTCCAGTGGATTACTGAGTAAACTTGAACTGCAGATTACCTCTACTGAATCATTTATTGTCTTTTAGAGCTTTTAATAGAATTGATCTAATGAAGCCAGTTCTATTTTGTTGTCAATTTTCAGCTTTTGGGTTTTGGTTTGTTTTTGGTTTTTTTTTCATCATTAGTTACTACAAGGTTTTCCAGCAACACTTCTTTTTTTTTCTTTTTTTTCTGTTTAATATATGACTGTATTTGAGCATGCACTTTAAATCTTCCTTGATATCTTTATTTGGACTTCTCTACCGATCAATTCACCAGCGAACACAGTGTTTCCAAGGTTTTTATTATTCTTTTCTTTCACTAGTTTTAAATGTATTTTTATGTAAATTCATGATGCTTCGTTTTAAGGCTACAACATTAATGCAAGTTGTTCTTGTAAGTCAACAGGCAGTTTCAAAGGAACCTAAAAAGTGTTTCTTCCTCAGTGCTCCATTTACTGTATCTTACGTTATATTATCACTGCTATAAGCAAAACTTCACGTCACCAAAATTCATTGCAATTATTAGTGTGACGCAGATACACATTTTTGTTAGGTGGAATTTGATGGATATGGGAAGACAAATCAGGAATACATGTTTAGAAACATTCTGACTTAGAATTCCAAGGACTGGAAGGAACAGGGGAAAGAGACTGATCATCTTTTCCCATTGAACTTTTCCAAACACAGGAACTATACCTACTAGCTGAGGTCATTCAGATAGCTGTAGACATACCAAGGAGCTGCCAGAATGTTGGTGCAACCATTTAATATCAAAGTATTTTGCTCATCCTAAATAGTAGAATTAGAGGACAGAGTGTCCATTGCCTCTTTCTGCTGACATATGCCTATGTGCTGGTTTGTAACTGTCTAAAAGAAGGTTAGTACTGGAAAAATTACTGACATTATAACAAGGGATGGCACAGCATGGCACTTACTGCATTGAATCACAGCCTACATGGACTGTGTATGAGAGCACCTAAAATGTGCTGCTATCCACATCATCCAAAGCAGACTCTGAACTTCACAATTTAGAAATGTTAAATAATGGAAATCAGCCTCATCTCTAGCATAGTAATAATGCTTTGTCACTTTAGGCATAAGAAAAAGAGCTTATCCTCTTGGAGAACATTATCGTCAGTCTTGAACAATTTTTTTTATGTTTTGATCAATAATTTATTCATAAAAATTGAGTTTTCATTAAATTAAAAAAATATTTATGTTAGATCAACCTATTTCATATTAAACTTGGGAGGGACTAGAAATTCACAAGTCTTTTACAAGCCTTCAGGTCATGATACCATTTATTCTGGGAGACAATTCAACTCTCTTCTGTCTTTCCTGTCTGCTCAGACAATCTGAATCCATGCATACTGCCACATGTTAAGGGCTGTCCAGGGTGACAGTGATGAGGGAGCCTTATTTTTATATTAGCAGCTATTCAAGGCACTAGGCAAACATACCAAAGCACTGAAGGATATGTGTTGAACATACATATCCTACAATTTGGAACATTGAAAGTGTAAAGAGAATAGAGAATTGGCAACAGTATGAAGAGAGTAGACTAAAAGAATGCTTCTCTTTCCATATTTGTACCCCTTAACGTGTCATTTAGAACTATCTTTTGACCTGGGTAAACTGGATTCAAATTTCAACAGAGAGAAGAAGAAATTGAATTCATCTGCAGTCTGGGTAGGGGCTGTGACTACTACCTTATTCAATCAAAGAAGGGCATTGTTCTCACTGTATTTGTTGTATCTAAGTTTTGCCATTCATCTCCCTTTCTGATGTTAAAGATATCATTTCTCGTAACATAAATAAGACATTTTGCTTGTGTCTTCACTTTGAATAAAAGCATGCACACTAATATGTATGTGCATATACATATGGACACAAGTAAAATATTTGTATTTATTTGTGTGCATACACAGTTTTGTTGGTACACTGGTAACAGCTCCTTTTTCCTGGTAAATTTTTAAACTGGCAAGGAAAGCAAAACGTCACTTTTATAACACCACTCTTGTATATCCAATAATGAACACCGTCCTAAAGTTTCCAGTTGCCTAAAGAGTTTATAAAATTATATATTGTATAACAAAATTACATGCAATTATTACAGTGTCCAAAGCCCCTAAGGATTGAATAATGAATTGTTAATTTGAAATATTTATAAAAAAAAGTTGAAAGAAAAACCTTCTTGTATAGTTTAAGGTACATAAGGAAACCTCTCTGCGGAAAAAATCTGATAAAGTGAGCGTATTTGGGAAAATGTGTTTAGTGCAGTACTACAGTCTAAAATAGATGCTGTATGCAGCACATAAACATATTAATTTGTCAGCAGTTTCTCAGTGCCAAAATACTTGGCAAAGTTTAAAAAGAGCTATACTGTAGTCTGAGTGGTATGTTGGCAAGAAGCCTGCACTTGTTCTACTGTTTCAGTACAGTTTTACTTACCTCATAAGGAGATAAAGATGATTACTTTTTCAGTAATTGTAATGCCCATCTTGTCCTTCTCCAAAATGTTTATACTCTGTCTTCCAAACATCTAGGTCCTATATCAGCAGGTTAAATTAAAAAAAAAAAAAAAAATTAAAAAAAAAAATCTGTCAACACCCAACCCACCCTCAGAGAAAAGCAATTAATTTGATGGGTTGACAGTTGAAAAAGGTAGCTTCTGACAGACATCCAGTGTGATGCCAGCCAGAATGATGTACTGTGTTACACTTTCCTTAAAAGGAAAACTAAATCAGGCATCCCAAAGGCAAGTCCTTTGTATTCCATTGAAGCTTTTAGGTATTGGTGCATCTTTGTTGTGTATTCCTGACAAGCTGTAAAGAATTCTACTGTACCTAAAATGTATTTGAATAGAATTCACAAAAGGCTATATGCAAATCCCACATAGGAGAGTTGAAGAGCAAGGCAGAGGGCAAGGAAAGCAGTACTGCACTTCTCAGTCCCAGAACAGCTGTGCAGACCTCTGGAGCTGACAAGGGCAGTGGGGACAGGGAGCAGGATAGCAGAGCAGTATTTAGCCCATTATGCTTCCTTCAAAGACCATTAGCTACTATAGTAGTTAAAGCATAGTAAGTTAGTGCTCCTTTTCTGTTTCGTACAAATGCTCATGCATGAAAGGAAAATTATTACAGAGTTGGTAACCTTCTGTGTTTCTTGGTTGAAGACTGTTGAAGACTTAGAAATCACATAGGTTGGAAAAAAACTCACTACGTTCTTGGTATCTGCAGGTTGAAAACTTCCCATATCTACTTTTTTGAGCCCAGTTCTCAGGAGAGTGAAGAGAGTAGTATAAGCAGCCACCTCAAAGACCTGTTTTCTATGAAGGATGCAAGTCTTTAAGGCATGGAAGGGAAAATTTGTGTATTTTTAAATTGAGGGGTAAACATTAGCCAGTATTAAGTGTAAATGCTTTGTATAGACCTTTTCTTACATGAAAAAAAAAAGACCCAAGCCAGTAGCTAGATGTGTGCTTACAATATCTTTTATAGAAGACAAACTAGCTAAAGCTCTTTCAGTAATGTTGTGGTTCATGGAGGAACCATTTTGAAATGGAATAAGGTTCACAGCCTGTAAATATTTCTGTATCTCCTGTGTTACCAAGGGAACACAAAATTCGGAGATGGTTGTGCTGCCCAGCAGATTCATGCAGAATCGACACAGTCCCTCTAAGATGACTTTTAGCATTTGGAGACCATGCACTACCTCTTCTGGGCATAAGAGCAAGAACATTAGTGGAATTCTCTTATGGACTCATCCCAAATGTACTGTTTCATTTTCATGGTAGACATAAAAGAGTATAAAGTAAATGGAATTTTATTTAAACAATGTCAAGCTGCTCTCAAGACCTAGCCATGAATAAATCTATCTCCTAAACTCTTCAGAAGTTTTAGCCAGATGATAAACAAGTGCACTAAAATAACTATAAAATTTGTGTCTTATTGCAGCCATGTTTCAGTTTCCAGTATTCATCTTGAAGATTTAGCAAGATAGGGCATTGAGATTGATTTTTGCTAGCTTAGCTGTTCCTAGCACCCAACCAACCAAGCTTCATTAGGGAAATCAGGGACTTACATGCAAATTGTTCTGTACAATTTCAGACCCATGTGGAGGAAGTGACAGTAATAACTTCATCTTTATAAACAGTACGGCTTCCATACTGATACATATATGTACTTACATGTACACATACTGTACTTATGTGTAAACTGTTCCTGTACATATAAGCTCTGTGATATTGGAAGTTTGTGCATTGGGATTTTTTGCATAATTTAGATTTTGTCTTCCTATAGTCTGGAGCAAACCCTCCTCTCAAGATTTTCTCCAAGGTCCATTAACTCAATGGACCATTGGTTATATTACTGTTACAGGTATTGAGATTTGGCTCAAGGCATTTAAGATTGAATCATATTCAATATTTGAGTCATAATTCCTTGGGATATTT
The DNA here is from genome assembly GCA_013399915.1 of Illadopsis cleaveri. Taxonomy (NCBI): domain Eukaryota; kingdom Metazoa; phylum Chordata; class Aves; order Passeriformes; family Timaliidae; genus Illadopsis; species Illadopsis cleaveri. The sequence goes on from VXBB01024036.1 coordinate 233,494, forward strand.
GGCAGTGTTCCAAAAAAAAAAATCCTCTTATTAAAAAGTTATTGTGACAAAACTTTATATGTATTTCTGTAGGGTTTTTGATTAAGATTTTAAGCACTGATGGTCCTCATTTAGCAAAGCACTTAAACCCATATTTAACCTCAAAAACCTAAAAAAGAAGAATATCTTAAAAGGTTCATGTGTATGAGTGTCTGTGCACACTTCTACTTACGTGTAGATACAGTCATAATTTAAGGTCTTTGTTGTCTGTGTGTATAATCACCTCTTCAGATCTCAGCACTAAAAAGGGTTTAGAAAAATGTTTACCAGGCAGTGAATTGGTCAAGTCCACGCAAAGTTACCTGATGTTCAACCATTTGAAAATCAGAATATCAATATTAAAGACATCATACATCTCACACAGCCCATACAATAAACCTCTGCATTACTCTTATCCAGGAAAAAAAAGGAAGTTTTTTAGCAACCAATAACCTTAGCTCCTGCCTCCATGTACATATTTTCAACAAATTTTTACTTTACAGCAAGATATTTGCTAAACAAGAGTACTACAGAGGCTAATATAATCACTGAATAAGTGAATCAACTGACACATTTTGAAATAAATATCATTCCTGCTTTACAATAAAATTCCTGTCAAATCTACAGGAAGATTCTTATTTTTAAAATAGCTTTGCATATAAGCTTAAACCTTTGGCCAAAGCTTAGCAGTCAACTAAAATGTATATTTGATGATCTCTTTCTTTTGACCCCACTGTATTCCTCCTATCTTGTGACAAATCATGAGTTTATGGACTTCCTGACCTCGATGTGTAACGCTCAATATTCTGATTAGCAGACTTTAATTGACTTTTCTCTGTGAATTTGCCTACCGTCTTTTCAAATACATTTCAGTTTGGCATCCAGGGTGCATCACATTTTAAATACTCGTGTGAAATGAGCTTCTTTTTGTATGTTTTAAAGTTCACGCCTGACGATTTCCTTTATGTGCCCCTCGGGTTTTCTGCTATTAAAATCTTTAGATAATAGTTGTAATTCATTATCATTACCCATTTCCTTCTCTGTGTGTTACTACCTCCTTCCCCTGTTGTCTTCCTTCCACTCTTGGAAGCATTACATTAATGCATTGCTCCTTGTAATGAAGCTGTTCTTCAACTCTGATTCGTATTTTGTATATTTCTCAAGTTCTGCCATATAATTTTTTGTAATACTGTAACCTGAGCTCCTATGTTGTATAATGGAATATAATAAATTGACAAAATTTTTTTTTTCATGGCTTTTCAGTTGTTTTTGATTTCTTTCTGCTACTCTCTTGTACTGTATTTGTCCCTGAGCACATCAGATCAGTAACTAGTGGTCTTAAAAAACTAAATATCCACAGTGAGGATAAAGCCTGTGCCTAGGTGACCTGATATCTGGGTCTTTGTGGTGTATGTGTTTTTCCTGCAGGTTTTCTTTAAAATTTATAATTTTTAATTAGTCTATATTGATTTTTTTAAAAATTCATTTTAATTCTTCCTCTTTTGATGCAAAAAGTTTTTTAGTTTTACTTCCTCCAGAGAAAATCCTGAGATATTTTGGCTCAGACCATGACCACATTAGCTCTTGTTCATGTCTGCCCATGAACTGAGCTGATTTGATGCACTAATGATTTTTCAGGTACACTTCTATTCTGCAAATATCTTGCTTATGATCACTTCAGATTCAGTGTAAATTGAAGTCTCAATCAACAAAGTACTTCTGCGTCACTGTACACCAGCACCACGTTTTGTGCACTTTTCTCAGTTTATAGTAGCATATATCTTATTTCAGCTGTGTTGCTATAGCAAGAAACATAAAATATCTTTTGTCCAATTCAGTATTTTCTTATCTTTCCTCTCTCAAGCCATCAACACTGGAGAGAAATTTAGCAGGAATATAACCTTGATGTGCTTGTGTTGCTAACACTGATAGGAGTGAGAAGAGTAGCCCCATCCTACCTTGTTTATGTTGGTGTTTAGACAATACAGGTGACAAAGAAGTTTTTAAATTTCCCTCAAATATTTGATATTATATGATTCAGTGCAGGGCTTCATGCTCACTTTTAAGTTACATGTTAGTTGCATTATTTATGTTCATAAGTCTGTGTTTGCCCTAGATGCTGATGGAATCTTTTAGATGATCATTTGAATGAAAAATCAGTTTGTTTGACTGGTTGATTTTTATCTCAGCTTGTAAGGGGTATATATTTGTTACAAAGCATTTCTTTTCTACTTTCTGCATTGGAAGCTATTTGCACACACTTCCTCAGCATAAAGAATTGTTTCAGTGGGGTCACAGCCCTCGGAGTTCAGCTGGCTGTCAGCATTCCAGCTGAATGGCATCTGCACTTACATCCTGCTTCAAGGGGAAATGCAAACAATCATGCTGCTTCAGGAACAAAAATCTCAATATTTATGTTAAAATCATTTTTGATTAAAAGCCAATTACACTGAAGATGATGCAAATCTGTCCTGCTTTTGTTTGGGCAAATCCAGAGATAAAAGCCCTGGATCGAAACCTACTCTTCTGCTCCTCATTGAACTCTCTGTAGTTTTGAAATTTTAGCTGCTCTGTAACCCTAATCAGCCACACAGGATGCCAAAAAATATGATCATATGAAGGAAGTATGCAGAAGCAGTGACTGTTAGCCACCTCTAAACTGCCAGCTTCCATAATGACTGTCTTGGGCAGTTTTAGAGAGTTCCTGATTGTATCAGATTTGCAAGGAGAGTACAGTTTAAAATCTGAAAACTATGTGATTTTACCAATCTCTGGAGAACAAGGAAATTAAATTTTCATTAGGTCTACGAAATTAAACTTGTGGTACATCCTAAAAAGAAGAAAAAAACATAGTTGAGTATGGCATCCTCAAGAGATTTGTGTGGGGATCTACTTAACTGAGTGATGAGTAGCATTCAAATAGTATGAAGGATTTCTGCTTTGGTCCTTTCTTGGCTTAATAATGTTGGAACTTACTCTTACATACAGAATTTCCCTATATGTCCATGCTGAAACTGTATATAATCATGTTACAAGGAATATCTCGTATATAAGAATAAAACAGGCTAATATACCAACCTCTGTATAGTCAGTACATATTTTATAAAACATTACCATTTCAATAACTGAAAAAAAAATATAATAGAACACTCCTATCCATAAAACCAAACACTTCAGCACATAATTAACTTACTTGAATGCTTAAATACCTTTAAGTAAATCATTATGAACAGAAATGGACTTAAGTCTATTGAGTCCCATGGAACTCAGGCTAAAACAATACATTCCTTAGTGTCCAGGAAATGTGTTTCTCTGTTCATGAATAAACATAGTATGCACAGTATGATACCACAAGAGAAAAATGATATAAGAGGAAAAGTTCCTCCTGCAAAATAAATGGCCTGTAATGTAAAATAAACACAAGACAGCAAATGGAAGAAATAAAAAATAAGCAAACTACAAGACTATTGTATCACTGAATCAAGAAGACACGTAAGGCCTTCTATTCTGTTTACACTTTCATGGGGTGATTTAATCAAGCTATCTACATAGCTTTCAGGATACTTTTATTTTTTCTTCATTTTTGCTGTTAAGATCAGAAATGAGGGCTGCTTCTCCCCTTCTTCCCCCCCTAAATTGGATTGAAATTCCCATGTAGGTCAGTTCTGTTTGCCACAGGACATTGTGTGTAGGCTCAAAGAATAAAATGGCAAAAGAGATGTATCAAATTTTTCTTTCTCTGAGAACTCATTTCATACACCTATTTCAGTGAGCAAGGTTTAAAATTTTAATATCACATTCAACAACCTGCAAAGAAGTTCACTGGAACAAAAGAGAGCTAGGGAAAGATGAGACAGAAACCTTTGCAGAAAGTCTTTTTGTAGGTAGTTCATGCACATACTAATTTCTATTGTACCATTCCTGATTCTCAGAGGCAGATCAAACTTGAAAGAAGACTGAATACAAGTACTATTTTTGCTACTTGAACTGAGCACATTGCATGTCTCTTATCATCTTCAAAGGTTGTCTCCTTCTTTATGAATAATGTGTCCTTAAAGCAATGTTGTCAAAATAAAAAAGCGGGTAAGTCACTGCACAATTATAATTGTTACCAGTAGTAAAGGGCAAAGGTGCCTTGGTCCCTTTAAAATAAATTTTCAGATTAAATGGATGAGCCTTGGTCTAAGAAACAATTAGAAACAGAAATTTTAGTCCAATTATTCCAATCGCAAAAGCCCTCTCTAATTAGAACTGATTATAAATTGGAAAGTTGAATTCAAATATACTCAAACTTCATGGCATCCAAAGGTTATTTATTTAACTATCTATTTCCATAAGATATTTCAGGAACTTCTGTGACAATATTGTGAGAATTTCAGGCCATACAGCTAGACAAGCTCTTGTTATCTTCCTATTTCTTCTTTTTTTGCATCAGTTAAATTCGATACTGCATATCAGTGTGTGTAATATTTGTATTGCCTATTAATGCACAGCTCTGTGCAAAAATAGTCAAATATAATTTTTCTGGATTTTTCTCTCTAATTATTTTTTTTTTTCACCTGAAAAAAATGTTCTTAAAAAGCTGTAGGCTCAAAACGTGATCAGTAAATCTACCATGCTGTGAGACAGTAAAAAAACCTAACGGGACAGATTTAAAGGTATATCTAGGAACCATATTTTCCTTTTCAGTGAGAGTTGGGACCCTGAATTCCTCTTGACCAAAATCTTACTCAGAGACACAAATTTAGAATGCATAATCAATCACTTAAAAATATCCAGGTCTTCTAAATTAGAACTCACAGAGCTATTGAACATTGAGGTATTTTGTTTTAATCTTCTATGCAAACCCAGAATTTTTAAGCTCTCTTAACATCAGTACACATTTATTTTCAATTAACCTGAGAACTCCATTTTCTATGACCAATTCTAATAATTAATATTGCCCTAAACATAATTTTCCTGTTCTAAATTTAACCAAGATTTCAGAAGCATTAAATTTAAAACTAACAGCCCAATATTAGAGAAGGTTGATTATCTTTTCTATTCATGAGATTTAGAATAGACATGTCCTAAGAATTAGAAAGAATTATGATAAATTAATGGCACGTGAAAAACTGAGCGTATAGAGTCTACAGTGGTTTTCATCTTGTGCAATAAAAATAAGTTCTCATTTACAAAACAATATTTGAGGTGTTTAAAATGTGTTAGATTTCAACAGAAGAAAAGTCCTCATCTACACCATAAGAACAGTGAACAATCCTAGATTAATGTCATGGTTTAATGTCAGCCAGTAATGAAGTACCACATGGTCACCCTCTCACTCCCATACCAATGAGATTAAGGACAGAATTGGAGAGCTAAAAGGTTCCACTGGATTGAGACAAAGTCAGTTCAATAGGAAAAGCAAAAGCCACACACACAAGCAAACCAAAGCAAGGAATGAATTTAGTTCTTCCAGCGGGTAGATAGATGTTCAGCCTTCTCCAGGGGAGCAGGGCCCCATCACACGTAACAGTGACTTGGGAAGACAAACGCCAGCACTCCGAACATCATATCTCCCCCTCCCCTCCCTGCTACCTCCTTCTCCTGCTTTATGTACTGAGCATGATGTTCTATGGTCTGGAATGTCTTTTTGGTCAGTTTGGGTCACCTGTCCCAGCTGTGTCTCCTCCCAACCTCCCAAGCATGCCCAGCCCCCTCCCGAAGTGTGGCAGTAGAAGCAGAAAAAATTCTTGGCTCTGTGTAAACCCTGCTCAGCAATAGCAAAAATATCTCTGTATTATCAACCCCGTGTTCAGCACAAATCCAAAACACAGCCAGTGTAAAAAAATTTCACTCTACCCTAGCCAAAACCAGCACAATTAAACACTTTAATATCTTTTCTTAATCTGTTCAAATGTTGGCTAAGAGCCATGGTGACTTTCAAGATGTTGGATCTCACATCTATCTGGACGATATTTTGAGTGGTCCAATGGGAGGTCTCTGTACTGCCTCACACCTGCTGTTGTGCCTTATAAACAATGGCATGGCTTGTTCAAATCATAGTCACCCTTTATGAATTGCATTGAGTGTCAAAACACAGATTCCTTTGTAGGTATTCCTCCAGATTCTGTTTGAAGGGGAAAATAAAAACTACAAAAACATGTATAAGCAGCATCATGCAGCCCTATTCACATTCATATCAAACACTCTATTCAACTTAGTTATTTCAAATACTTGCGAAACCTGAGGCAACTTCTGGATAACCATCAGTCGGAGATGGGAGATGAAACTCTTAAACTTGCTTGAGAACTTAAATAGGTAGGAGGTATGCAGTCAAACTGGTTAAACCAGAGGAAATAAAACCCCAAATGATCCTATTCATCTCAGCCCTGCCTAGATAGCTTCTGCACAACAGATATTTAAAAACACTCCACTCAGCATCTCTCCAGTAGTACATTAGGCACATCAGAGCCAAGTCAGACTATCTGTGAGGCCCTGGAAAATGTTAATTGACAGGAACTTGAGGTGGTGAATCCTTAAGGTCACAAAGGATAGCAGATAGCTTATCACTACAATGTAGGTAAAGTAAAATTATGTTTAGTGTTTGTGAGGTCAATCAAATGACTTCCCAATGGATCGTAAAGCACTGAATAACGCACTATGAAGCAATACTATAACCTCTTTGTTACTCTCAATTTCCACTTAGTTCAAAGAAGAAATACTTGCAGAATGAAAAAGTTGTTTGTGCTGCTTGCCTCCTTTAAAAAAATAGACATTATAAAATAATATGCATAGCAAAATTTGTTCTGACTAGTTTTTGTTTTCCTAATTCTTAATTTTATTGCTGTTTTCAGAATGTTTATAGCTTGAACTTTTTTTTGATTTTTACATGCTGCATAAAGAATAACTCAAAGAATGAAAGTTGCTTTGCATGTGGTTTAAACAGAGAAGAACAAGGAATTACTAGTTGACCAAAGAGATTAAAATAGGTTAATTACAAAAGTCAAAGAATAGATGTTCAAAAATACTTTCCACAGATTTCTTAGTCTTTTTGCCAAGTTTTGCTGGTTTTATTTTCATTTTATTTATTTTCTTTTATTTTGAAAATGATCTCCTGGATTTTGAAGGTAATATTAATATTTTATACTTTTTATTACGGTCATTAATTTTTTTTCATTATAATAGCAGTAACAATAGTAATAGTGTTTGAGAAGAGTAACAAGATTACTGCTTAAAGAAATAGTCAGAAGGAATAATGAGTGTTTAGCTTTTTGTGTCTTATTAGCCCTGTAGCCTATATTTTTGGAATAAGCAATATAAAAGTAGAAAAAAAAGAGAATTAAAAAACCTATAATTGCTACTTAACCTGACTAATTATTTTTTTTGTAACTAAAAGTAATTTTATATAAACTTACATGCTTCAAGCTTGATAAATGGATTTCCATGGAGCAATGTATATCTTGTCTGTCATAAGACACAAAGAGCAGTAATTGTAGCATCCCACAAATACCAATTTGCATCTTGTGAATAAAACTTAGTCCAGGTTACAAGGAATTATTTTTGACAGTAAGCAGAACCTTCTGACAGAGCCCTGTGGAGACAGATTAGACCTACAATGAAGCAGTAAAAAATGTGTATGGAGTAATTTTTTTTCTCTGTTTCCCTGGGTAAAAGTAGTGGATGTGGATGCTGCATCAAGCAACAGTCTACCACAAGATAAAGGCTAAGTGTATGTAGGACATGGATAAATCCAGCCCTTCTGCACCCAATCTTTGCCAACCTGTACATCTGGGGACAGCTTCTATGCAGAAATGGTGATAATTATTATTCCTTTTTTTCTTCATTTGAAAAAAGGCAGAAGCACAGTGAAATCAGGAATCTCACGCAGGACTTTGATTTCAGGTCCCTTTGCCCAATTCTGTATTGCAGACACCTATAGTTATTTTAGCTGTTTTGGGTATGAACAAGGAAAAAAAAAAGAAGTGAGAAAAAAGGCAAAAAGCTTACCTTTAGCATTTAAAGAACTTACAATTTATATAAATAGACAACAAGTAAATAGCTAAGTACAATAATATAACATAAAATTTTGATTGTGGAATAACTTGGATGAAGGGTCCATTCATTATTTACCTTCTTTAGTTTAATTTGTATTGTATAAAAACAAAGGCCAGCACCAGACCCATGGCCGTCCCTGTACATGCATATAATTTTTCTACTGGTACATAGAGTACCAATATGGATATTAGACTAGGGAGCAGACAATCCTGAACCGTGCTATGCCCCAGGAATCTGATACCTTGGCAGGGACTCAAGGCCTGTTCAAGTTCTCAATCAGCTGAAGGACACACATTGCACTTGCATATAAAATGGGGTGAAGGGAAGAGCCTGGGAAATGAAGAGCTGGTTCCATGATGTGTCAGCATTTGCCTATTCTTTATATAGCATAGCATAGGGCAAATTCTGTTTTCTTTCCCTCCCATTCTCTGCATTGAAATTATTTTCCACAAAATGATGAAAGCCATAAATGATCTTGGCTGCAAGCCTTGTCTATTGAAATGGGAGTGGTAGAGAGAGAGGAGGGTGATGACTGCAAAGGAGTTCAATGTAAAATGAAGACATTTCTTTCAAATTATTTTTTCATGTACTTAGAGTATAAAATGTGAAGATTATTCAGGATGTCCTATTTTGATAATTATTCTCTTTGTTCATAGTCTGTAATACAGCAGCAAGTGCATTATACCTCTATCCTGATATAAGTCCGTATTTTATGCAAGCTAATAACTTCAAAGTACAGTGCAGGTTGCTCAAATCACTTTTATTATACAGAACATATTCAATATAGCATAAAAATGTTTGCCTACTAAAGACTCTTTTATAAGGGATTGTATTGACTTTGCTGATTTTAAACTAAATATCAACCATAAGGTAGGAGTGGGAAGGAGCAGATGGAGAGTTCATTTCTCAAAATGTATTGGAATCAAAATACATTATTTAAAATTCATACCCAAATGGGGCTCTGAGAAATTATAAATGATAACTCTACACTATTTTTATAGTGATACATCTGAGACAGTATTAACATAATGATTGTGTAACAGTGAAAATAAAGAAATAATATCTGTTTAATATTATTAGTGTTACTGTTGCAAATATATAGCTGCTGTCTTACACAAGGAAACAGGACTGAATTTGAAAAAGGAACTTGTCTGTGAGTAATTTTTGAGGATTGGAACCATAACAGTTTCCAGGAACCAGTGAAATATTTCACTAATGATTGTGATCATTTATGTCATTAATTTTGTTCCCATTTCAGTGAACCTGTGTACATGTATTATATTGTCCCTAACTTATACAAACTTAGCTTTTGGGAAAAAAAACTAACAAAAATGTTTATTAACAAGTCTTTCATCTCATCTTTTTTGAGATACATATGTCTTACTGTCTACACTTTAGATGTCGCTACTTGAGCCTCTTTTTGTAGTCAATGGGAAGAACTAGGGTTACACTTATAAGGATTTTTTGTTTATCTATTTCATACATGGAAGAATATGGGATAATGTGAGCTGCACCTATAGTGTCAGTTTAAGTCTATTGACTCTGAAGAGAGCCTTGATGTCAAGCTGAAACAGAAATATTTACAAAGCAAATGTCTATGTTAGATCAGATGAATCTGATCTTCTGCATCAGTAGAACAAATTTTTGATAAGAAAATGGACAAAAAATATGATCCTTTCCTGAAGAGGATCAGCTTCAATGCTACATAAAAGACTTTTTATTTACCCTGTAGAAGTTTTATTTGTGAAAACATTTAACTTATAGAAAATGATCTACAAAGTCAAGGCAAAAAATTATGCAAGGAATGATGTGTTTATCACAGGAATGGAGCAAATTGTTTTTGGCATCATATTGCTAGGTTGAGGGATGATGGGTGATTTTTTTATTTAATTTTCATCTAACACCAGACTGAATTAAAAACATTGCTGTTAGTAAACTTAAGGCAGAGATCATTTATGTGTTCCTCCAACCACTGGTTATAATCACCTCCATTTGTATTCTGTCAACAGATCACTTCTCACAAATTATACATTCAGTCAACGTCCAGCAATGTATTCCAGTAATATTTAGCATGAAAATTACACTGCACTGAATTAAAAAATGGTGGTTAAGTATCAATACATGATGTTTAGTCTATATATCTTATGATGCTTTGCTTATATACATCCTCCATACAAAGTGACTTGAATTAATGTAACCTTTTTTCTTCCTTGTTTAGTATGAAAGTGTCCTGGTTTATTATTTTTAAGTAATTTTTTTAGGTAGGACTGAAAGCAAGGCTGCTTACAGAGAAGCCAGAGAATTTTAATATATTTTAAAGGATAACTGAAAAATTTCCTACTCCCCTGCAGTCTGGGGAAAGGTACCATGCAGAAGCTTCCAAGATATTGTGAAGCTGAGATACTGTATTCACGTGCTTCTACACAAGTCAGATACACCACCTGGACTCCCAAAAGCATGTCAGACACAAGTCATGCCCTGCTCTGAATACGTGGCTTTCTAGCTGGCACACAGCATGTTTTTCCTTCTCTCCTAAGTGGGAAAGGCTGCTGGCAGCCTCCTTGCTGCCAGTGCTGTGCACACCTTGGTCACCATCAGCAAGCCCTGTACAGGCAGGAGGTTCAGGTCCCCTCCCGTGCCTGGCTGTGTAAAAAGCAGCTGCCTGTTCTGCAAGCTAAGAGGTCTGACCTCTGAAATGTTCAAGTCTCTTGTGCTCCAGATATGATCAGAAAACCTGACAAGTCCTGAGATACTTTCTCTGATTAATTTTTTATGAAAGAGATTCGTTTCCCAGAAATCATTCATTCCCATGATCAACATTTTCAAATAAAGAAGCACCTCAGGAAATTCCTGACCAGCTTCACTAGCCAATAGGCTTTGTCTGAATTTTGGAGTGATAACCTGGTAAATTAATTTTTCATTTTAATTTACAATATGTTTTTATTTTACGCAAGGAAAAAAAGATGAGGTCTCTGTAGTTAATTTAGCACCTGCACATTCTCAGAAATTATAATGAAACACTGCACAATTTAGCCTTTATAGGGCAGTGAATTCTAATCCTGTTAGGGTGGTTCTTTAATTAAAACGTCTATTAACTTTTCTGCAGTTAATGCAATTATGGATTTACTACTTCTTGCCATTCTAGGAACAGGTTTTTATGATCCAATAATATTGAATTTATAAAATCCTACCTTAGGAAAAGAACAACTCAACTGAGTAATACACCTATAAAACCATCCACTTTCAGGACTAAAGTATCTGTTGAAACTACTTGAATAAACAACAAGTAGTTAAAAGACCTTGGCCTTACAACCTGGAGTTACACTCCTCCTTAAAATGTAAAGAACTATATTATAATTTAATTTTCCATCATTGTGTATCTTTTATCACACTTCCTGTGAATCTAGGATACCTCTTGCATATTTTCCTTTACACAGTGTATTCTGTCAGTTTTATTGTTAAGTATTCAGAGAACTTTCATAGTTATGTTTCTTTTCTTTTAATATGTGAAATGCACCAACTCTCCCAACAAATCTTAGGGTAATCTCAAAGCATATTACTTTTTTCATTAAGTAAATCTCTAAAATTTTACTTGTCCACATGCACTGTTATTTTATAAAGTACTGTTCAAAATAAAAGACAATAGTGAAAAATAGCTGATGGGTTGTTCTACTCCATTCCAAGATAAGGAGGGAAATTATAACACCAAAATCATCAAAGAGAAACATGACTGAGATCTTACAGACAGTGTACAATCTGACTTGTAAACCCCTTGTGATCCAGTATTTGCTGTTAAGACTTTATACAGTATCAGCTGAATTGGAAATTAATGTGTTAAAACGCTGACTTTCAAGATTTTTATAGCTCCCCATTTGCAGTTAATATACTTTGTATTAGCCCTCAGTGTTAAGAAATCATAACCCTATATACCAAGGGATAAACTCCAACTTAAATTACTGAAAACAGTGCCTTGTGACTTGGATATATGTACTAAGATGCCTATTCTATTGCTTTTTCACAGAAAACTGAGCTTTCATAATATTTCTAGCTAGACTTGAAACACTTTTTATTTCTAAAAATGTGATTTGAGACAAAAAGGTGGAAAAGGGCAGTTCAAATGCATCAGGGGCTTGATCCAATATAGTAGTAAAGATAGAAAATTATTTCACGTAAGGTTTTAATACATTTCCTGATAGTGAATTGCATTATTTTATGAGTGCAATTTTGTCACATTACAAGATTTAGCATAATATGAAAACCAAGTTGTGCACTACAATATGCATGTCATGGCTGTGCAGCTGTTCAGAAACACAATATTACACAGCCACATGGAACCAGTGCCCAACAATAAGAAATTGACATTTTCTCATATTACCCAGAACCACTGTCTGCTAGAAACTTGAATAGCTCTTATTCAGTCCAGGAAAGGAAATCTCTGACCGGATGTGTACTGAGGTTGGAGGTGGAAAGACGGATACAAAGCTGTGTTTTATGAAGGTAAATCGATTTCTTTTTTTGGCAGTCACAATGCATTGTATGTAGTTTTAGAGATCTTGAAGAGGAAATTATTTTTAATGATAATTTGAATTTTGGCCGCCTTGGGACTTATGCTTTTTGAAAAGATGTGTATTAATTTTTGAATACTTAGGAAAAATAAACTGTCAGCTAAGTCTTTATAAATTGTCATGCTCTGACTGCAGAGAGTAAATTAGTTGTTCTTTCCCTTTCCTGTTTCTGTAAGGGCTGAAATGGCAAAAAGTTCTAAAGAAAAAAGGAAAAGCAAAGAGGGTAGAGTTTGAAAACCAGAATTTTTAGCAATTGCGCAAAATGACACCATTTTGGTTTTGTTTTCAAGCAGAGAACTAAGAGCTGCTTTAGCATTCTGGAAACAGGACTACCCAAAATGGAGCATTCCCAGGGCGTTTTGTAGCAGAGGAACAGCAGTAAAAGACACAAAATCAAAATGTTTCTGCACAGGGATCTTTAACTTTGTAGACAGGGAAAAATATTGAAGCCTACTCCTTGATAGTGGGCAGGGGAACACTGACTCTTAAATTGGTGGCTTTGAAAGATAGGGTCTAGTTGGAATGGGTAGGGACATAAGATTTTTCCTGATGCAGGCGTGTTGCAGTTGATATGGGAACCAGTACAGGAGTCTTAAGTGAATGCCCTTGCTAAAAGCTATTTGGTAATGCACCATGTTTTACAGTGATTGAAGACCACTTGAGAAATACATATATATATATATACCAGAATTTTTTAAGGTGGAGTAACATCCATGACACAATCTTAAATATAATTCAATAATCTCACAGTCTTTGTAGGCTGATGGGAAGTAATTGCTGCTTACCACTACTAACAGTGAGTCTTTTCCAGGAAGACCTCTCCTACAAAGAGATTTATCCTTTCAACCTACTCTATAATAGCTCTGGATGTTGATGTTCAATAGAGTCTATAAGAACAAGCTGATAGGAAATTAAAGCATGATTAAGCCAGGTAGAAAATCTAGTTTAAAGATTAATGGATTGCAATATCTAGCTATGGTGATCCTGCTCACATCTGTTCCAGGTTGTCACTAAAACAAGATTAAAAGCAGAAAACATTTTTTTTTTAATAGAAATCTTTTAATTACTCTCCTAGATTCAGGTGAGCTTTGTCTGCTGCCTTTCTTTGTAAGTTAGGAGGAAGCTTGGAAAATCAAACAGCTTTTGTTTCAGCTGTGGAACACAATCACCCCAGTGAATCTTTTCAGTGTAAATGATCGATGATAGACAGGAAACAGTGGTGGAGTAGAAATAATGTGAGTGTAGTTGTGTATACAATGTTGATTTTTCTTTCCTAAACTTCATTTTGCTGATAATGGTGGAAAACAATAACCAAATACCTCATCCCTATTTCTTGGAAACATCAAACAAAAATTGCTACTGTGGCCCTTTTCTGATAGTGCAGGTTTGTTATTTTTGACTGAAAAAAATACACAGAGTGCACGGCTAAGTGGTAAAAGGTCTTCTGCCCATCACTACCAGCTGAGAATACTCGTAATGATATGTTGTAGTATCAGCAAAATAATCTAATAAAACTTTATGTCACTAATTTTATACCTATACATTCTGCTTTTGTACACTCCAAAAGAAATATAGGCTAATTCAATACATAAGAAGCTGCCAAAGTTGTACAGCAGAATCTAGTCTCCTCACAGTAATTAATACCTAAAATAAGAAAGTAGCATCAAGATACATTATATAGGATTACAATATGATGTTATAATTTATCTTTACTTGTTTGATGAATAATTTTAGCCCCAGTGTTTTAAAATGTGCAAAATGCACAGGAATTTCACTGAGTCAAGGGCAACAAAAACCCAAGGAAAATGGTAATAAATACTTATGAAAAAAGACATCCAACTTACAGGTGACAACAAACTCATCTTGAGGGAAAGGACAAAAAAAAGGAAAAATATATTAAAATCAGATGTTTTCATCTCTATGCAAAAGGGAAAAACCTTCCATATTATCCATTCTTAATGATCGTATTGTTGTTTCACTGTTATGTGTGCTATGTTTTTAAAGACAGAATTGTTATATTTTATTTTACTTCTGACCATAGATAAGACTGGTCAGAAAAATATTAATAACTTTAATCTTTTTTTCATAAAACATAAACAGAAAATTCCTATAAAACTTTGCTTCTGTGATTCACAAAAAAAAAATCATCTCATTGACTTCAATGTGAAGATATTTTTTGTGTAATAAGCATATAAAGAATATATTAGGCCTAAATTTTGCTACATTTTAGTAATGCTGGTAGGCTTTTCACATTTGTTTTCAGTAGTTCACTTCAATCTCCCTCTATCTCCTTTTTTAAATGAAAAATAGTAAGGAAAAGTGTTTAGAAATCTTGTCTCTTACAGACCAAACAACCTGTTTAATTTTAGTCTCCAGAACACAGGATTTTTAATAAAATACTGCAGCAGCTTTGCATACTCCACCTCCACGGTGATTATTTCACCTAAAAATCTGAATGATAATTGCAAATTTAAAATTTTGTCTGCTATATCCTGTGACATCTCAGTGAAAATTTCTTCCCAGGCTTTGTGGAGAAAATTTAGTTCTAGGAAACTGTTTCTTCCTAAATTACCCATTACAACTTGAATTTTAATTCTATTTCACTGCAATTCCATATTTTTATCCTTCAGACTGTGGGTTGTGCATTGTGAAAAGACCAACTTCTCGCAGAACTGCTGTTCTCTAAATTTCCACAATTTAATTTCTTATGTCTAATAACTGCTCTCGTTATATAATACATTTCATCTTTTGTATTTTTATAAGAAATTTATTTATGCTTAGATTGCTCAACAAAAAAATCCTGCCACTTTTCTCCTGCTTGCTTTATTTCTGAGGGGAGAGGGAAAAAATATAGAAAATATGTTTGTCTCTTTTTGGTGCTTCTACTGATTTGCATTCAGTGGGAATTACTTAACCCTTTAGGTCTAAACATTAGTAATTTAAATACAAGCTAAGCATTGTATTCTCTTTTTATAATCTGTTAAACTGCTTCTGTTAGAGAAAATTCAAGTCATCTCTCTCAGACAACTAATTTAGCCAAACCATTCTGGAGAGGTGCCTATTTCACCCCATTGACCAAAAGAGGAACAAGATTCAGTAAGGTAAGATTAGGACAGTTCAGACTACACACATTTAATCTTAAGGAGTCCATTTTCTGTGGCATGCTTTGGTATACTCTTTTTCAGATACCTAAATATTTAACAGAAATTATCACATGTGGGAGAAAAGACTGAGACAGATAATTAAAATATGTAGTGCACTAATGTTTTGAGTGGGTCAGTTATGACACCCATAGCTGAAAAATGGAAAAACCTCAAAACAAGAAAAGAAAAAAGTCCAAATCATATTGCAAAAGAATGCACAGCTATAAAAATGTGCCTATTTGTCAAAATAATAAAAGTTTGAAGCAGAACTGATCAAATACAGAAAGATTTTTGCTAAGTGCTGAAACAGTTGGAAAAGTATTTTTTCCTCCCAAGTCCTGCTTTTAAGTTCCTTTGATACAAGGTGGCACAAAGTCAAGAAAGAACTTGAAACAAGCTTCACATTAATATTTGAAAAAGGGCACCCAATGTGTTTGATGTGGCGCCCTTCATGCAAATCATGTAGTCTGAGAGAAATCCCAATAGGAAATACGATTCTTTCTTCTTAGCACTTGCTTTTTTTCCTGGTTGATAATAATGAACTTTTCACACTCCCCTTGCAACCCCCCTGAGCTATACAGAAATGAAGTTATTACTCACTAGGTGATGCCTATTTGGGTAGGATTTTTTGTTGCTTTTTTATTGTTTTTTGTTGTTGTTGTTGAAAGTACAATCTCAGTTCAACACATATTTTATACTTATTTTTCACAGACTTCTAAATGGTAAAACCCAGATGCTCTATCAAAAGAATGAAATACCTGCTCTCTCCTAGGATTTTTAAATGTGAGGAAATGTATAGATGATCAAAAATGTCATGAGGCTAAAACATCATGTATTGATTTGAGCAGGGGGCTGTTAAGGTATAGCTGGCATTATTGAATAGAGTGTAATTTTTAACTTTTAAAATCATGGGGTTTTCAATTTTTTTCAGGTGTAATTGTGCTAATAATAGTAAGTTACACCTTCCAGAATTCTCCATATAAAGTATGGAGATCAAGCTGATTACAACCCATCCAAAATCCATAACAGTGTGGGTAGCAGCATTGATCACATTCTTCCTTTTATTCTTGTTGTGTATAATTCATTCCTATGTATAGCAACTAATGTATCTCCCACATTACACCACCCACTCACTTACTAACACTTTCTGAAGGCATGGGAACCTTTCTCTACAATTTATTTCCAGATTATGTTTTTAAAAATGTCACAGATTGATTCTGGAAATTGTTGAAAGCAGACTTAAAAAAGGCCAGGTTAGGTAAGAGACCCTAAGGGGAAAGAAGCCCATAGGAGCCCCCCAGTGCAAGATTCACACAGGGAAAAAAAAAAAACAAAAACAAACTCAAACCGCAAGCAGGAAAAAAAAAAAAACAAACAGATATTTCTGACAATATTTTCATTACAGATATAATTATTGTAAGATGAGATATTGGCATTCAGAAAAAAATTATTAAGATTCTATAGGAGATAAATGTATTCTGAAGGAGGTTTAAGTTAGGGATTTTTGTAATATTTTCTGGCTGAAGAATTTTGCTATGCCTTTGCCACTGAGTCTGTAGGATTACGGGCTTTCGTCCTCATGGGGAAATTCAGCTACTCCGGTGTCTGCTGGAGGTACAACACAGCAGCAATCCAGAAGGTTTCTGGAGCACACTGGTGATTTCCTGGCATAGGTGAACCAATGACCTGTGAAAGGACACGTTCTGCTGTAGTTCACACAAACAGGGGAGGACCAACCAGGTGGGTAAAAGCCTTAAGTGCAGTGGCCATGAGATGGTGGAGTTCAAGACACTGAGAGGAGGAATCACAACCCTAGACTTCAGGAGAGTACTTTGGCCTCTTCAGGGATCTGCTTGGAAGAATCCCATTAGAGATAGTACTGGAGAGAAGAGACATCCAAGCATTGTCCTCTAGATGGTTCATGCTCTCCAAATTCAAGAACTGTCTGTCCCAACACACAAGTCAAGCAAAGACAGTGTCAGGAGACCTGCAGGGACAATCACGTTGATCTTGACTGAAAAGGAAGTGTACAAGGCAAGGAAGGAAGGAAGGAAGGAAGGAAGGAAGGAAGGAAGGGTGACAGAGAAGGAATTGATAGATGATGTCTGATCAGCTTAGATATACATTTAAATCTGATTATGCAAAGATAGGATTAGAAAGCCAAGTCCAGACTAAAGAAGAATTTTCCAAAGTATATGAAAGACAAGAGGGACAGCTACAATTACATTAGCAACTAAAAGAAGATTAGAGAAAATCTGCCTTGGTGCTTAATGGGGCATGGGAACTGTGAAAAGGACACGAAAAACCTGAATTTCTCAAGGTATTTTTCACTTCAGTCTGTACTGGTAAAGTGAACTTTACATCAGGAGTCTTAGGTCACTGAGACCAGTGGGAAAGTCTGGAGGAAAAAAGACGTATCTTTGAAGAGCTTCAGGTTAGGATATATTTAAACAAAGTGGGTGAACTAAAGTCATGGGGCTGGATAGGATACACCCACAAGTGGTGAGGTAGCTGGAAAATGTTATTTTGAGGACATTATTCATGATCCTTGAAATATTGTGGTGACTGGGGGAGATTCCTGACCATGGAAGACAGAAGATATCATTCCTGTCTTCAAGCAGGGCCAGAAGGAAGGGCCAGAAAACTGTACACTGATCAGCTTCACCGTGATCTCTGAGACAGTGATAGAGAAACTGATAGTCCTGCAAATAGTTTTCGAATATATAAAGAACAAGAAGGTCATTGGGAGTAGTTAGTGTGGTTCATGAAGAAGATCTCATGCTTGACTAAACTGATAGATTCCTACAATGAAATTACAGCTTTGGTAGAAGAGGGGAAAATGGTAAATATGGTTAATCTTGACTTATGGCAAAAATATTTTGATGTTTTCTTCTAAAACATGCTTAGAGAATGGACTGATGAAGTACAGGATAGATAAAAGGACAGTAAGGTAAATTGAAGGCTTTCTGTACCGATGGGCCCAAGCATTTGTGGCCGGTGGCACCAAGTCCAGCTGCAGACCAGTGGCCAGCAGTATGTCTGCCCCAGGGGTTAATGCTGGGATCAGCACTGTTTAACATATTCATTAACGACTTGAGCCATGGAAATAGTCCACCTGCAGTAAGTTTACAGATGATACAAAATTGAGTGTTGATAGCTTAGATGGATTTCATCAGGTAACTCAGTGGACTGGAGAATGCAGCAAAAAGTGATTCCTTGAGCTCTAACAAGGATCAAAACACGACTCTACACCTGGAGACGAGCAAGCCCACGGATCAGTACATGCTGGGGGCTGACTGGCAAGAAGGCAGCTTGGCAAGGCAGAACCTGGGCTCAGGGTTGACACCAAGCTGACCTTGAACCAGCAATGCACTCTCACAGTAAAAAAAGCCCAGGAACATCCCTGGCTGCACTAGAAAGACCACTGCCATCAGGACAAGGGAGGTCCTCCTTCCTCTCTGCTCAGTCCTAATGAGAAACCTCTGGAGTGCTGGGACCCCAATAGCTGAAGGACACTGGACAAAACAGAGCTAGTTTAGCAAAAAGAGCCATGAAAAGGGTTAAGAAATTACTCTATCTGACATATAAATAGAGGCATGAGGAATGGGACTGTCCTCTCCTGGAGAAGGATGAGGGTGAATCACAGAATCACTAGGTTGGGAGAGATCTTCAAAATCATCAAGTCCAANGACACACTCAAGGGTCTCAACGTCCTTCCTAAACTGAGGGGCCAGAACTGGACACAGCACTCAAGGTGTGGCCTCACCAGTGCCCAGTACAGGAGAAGAATGAGCTCCCTGGTTCCTGGAACTGATCAATGAGTCTAAATACTTGATAGGGTAGCAATAGGGAAGACTAATCCAGACTCCTCTCCTTGGTGTCCAGTGATATGACAAGAGAGACAGAATGAACATGGGAATTTTCATTCAAACAGAGAGGAAAAAATGCTTTATTTTTTCCTTATAAGTATGGTCAGACTGAGGAACAAACTTCCAAAAATGGTTGTGTATTATCTTGAATGTATTAAAAATCTTACTGCACAAAATCCTGGATAGCTTGATCCCTCTGAGACCAGGGGGCTGGGCTAGGTTATCAGCAGAATTCCCATCATTTTTCAGTTAAACTGTGCTTTGGGGGCATGTTCCAACTAATAAAGAACTGATTCATTTCCTAATGTCTCAGCCTGGTGAGTAATTAGGATACGATTGGTTGTGGAGAGGTCCCTCTTTGGTTAAAATGGGTGAGAGTATATTATGGACTGATTCAGAGGATATAGGATGGGAGAAAAAGTAAATGCTAAAGCGGGTTGAACAGGACAGAAAAAAGATTAGAAAGGAAAAAAAGGAAGACTTTTTTTTAAAAAAAAGAGAGAAAGCAAGATTCATGATTCAAGAAGAACTATACAGTAGGGAAAGGGTGAAAGGAAGGATGAGAGAGGAAAAATGAAATAAAAGAAATAGTACCAGGAAAACCTGCCACAGGAGGAAATAGAAGCAAAGAATTAATAAAAGATGAAGCATAATAAATCATATGTTATTTTAAAAAGCGAAAATATACAACAAGAAACACAGTTTGACTCTGTAAGTATGAGTTGCTATGCTGAACAATAAAAAAATATGGTTTTTAAAAGGAAATAAAGAAAAAAAGCTAAGTATATAAAGCAACTTGTGTAATGACACTTACAGTGTCTGGAAAGGAACGTGTTCAAAGCATTAATTATCAATTTCAATTAATTTTTGAATGTATACAATAATATTTAGACAAGTGTGCAAAAAAATTTAGAACATAAATCCTGTGAAGAGTTTAAAAAATATCCTTTAAGCTTCAAAAACTGAAAAAAATCAAAAATATATTCTTTAAAAAATCAGTAGAATTAGTAAAATTAACTTCTACCATCTCTCTATGTTTCTTTCCTTAACTTGTCACCACTTTAAACATGCGTAAAAAATACTGAGGAAAAAGGACATGTAAAAAAAGGGGAGAAAAGGAAAAAAAGGCTTCAAAATGGTTAAATAATTTTATTTAAGAAAAGACCAAAATGTGCATTTTTCCCCACCCTTTTTGCTAAATATATTACTTTTACTAATATTTACTAATTAATTACTATTTTAATTAATTTGATAATAATTGGTAATTATTTTTTTTCTTAAAGAAATTTAAAATAAAAGAAACATTAAGAAGGATATTTACTGGGGTCATAGATACACTTACTATTATGGAAGTAAGTAATCTGTTGAGATAGAGTGAAATAAATCAGAAGGCAAAATTAAAGTGGAGTAGTATCTGTGGAATTTTAAATTTATTTCAATTATATCATGTTCTAGTATACTAATTATACATACAAATATTATCATATAATTTGGGAGGTTGTCATAACTAGCTGGTAAAAATTTCTTTCTCATATTTGATTGTCAATTATAACCAAAATTTTATATTCTTCCTAAAATATCACAGAAATTATTATCTAAAACTGCAGTCCTAAGTTAATGTTCTATAATCATAAGTTAATGTTCTGACTTTAGAGCATTGTAAAACAAGATAACAACTTTCATAATTCAAAAACTTTACTGTAACATAAAAGACAATTGCTTCTGATAATGATTTCATTTTCAGTGTATTCAAGCAGATCATCATTTCTTGATAAACCTTGAACTTCATGTTAATTTCATACTTGTAAATATCAATTTAGTCTATTTCCTTTTCTTTTGTTGTCTCATATATAGACTTCATATTGATGTATAAAATCAATGAAACAAATTAGTAAATGAAAAATCACTATGAAATATTGCTGCACAAATACAATTACTCTCTGCTCTCACATCTACAATTTAATTTATATTGTATTATTATAAAAGTTGAAGTACCTCTAGTACATCATGACAAACGTAACTCTGCACCCTGTTTCAACTCCAACGGACAATATGGAACTGGAATTCAGTTCTCTGTTGATGGAAACTTTAACATAAATAAGCATGAAGAAGTTATTAAAAACAAGAGGAGAAACTTCACCCCCCTGAAACTGGTGATTATTATTCTACTTCAAAAAGTTTCTGGAATACTTCAGGTAAGCGTTCTTCTGAAATAGTTAAGTGACTGGCTTTTATTACTGTAGTACAGATGCAAGACACCCATCAATTACCTTCTTTTTGCTGAGGAACATTAGTTTGTTTCTTTCTCTTTTGTTGTTGTTGTTGTTGGTGGTGGTAGTGGTGGTGGTGGTTTTGTTGTTGGGTTTTTTGGGGGGTTTTGGGGCTTTTTGTGGGTTTTTTGTGGGGTTTTTGTTTGTTTGTTTGTTTTTGTCCTCCTCTTTTTCTTCTTTTTGCTTTTCATCATATTCTTGTTCCTCTTTTGGATAGTAAACAGGAGAACTGGATGGCAAGGAGCTTGCTGCAAGCTGAAATAACACACCCACTCTTCAAATTTTTGAATGCATTTTTACTTAAACATCTTCAAACTAAAGAAAAATAAACATCGTACTTCTGGAACTCAGTGACTTTAGCATTCATTACAGACACAACATGGTATAAGATTGGGAAAAAAGGAGTACTCTCATCCAGAAAAGAAAACATAATAATGAAATAGATATTTCTCCTTTGAGGACAGTTTCAGTCATGTAGTACTTTTGTCTTAACAAAGAAATTAAGTATTTTAACACCAAAAAATAAAATGGAATAGCTTTTTAATTTTTTTTATTATTATTTTAGAAGTACTAAAGTATGCAAAAATGTGCTGAATGAATGCTCACAGTTCTCAGTTCACACACAGTTTCATTGCTAGGCTTCTGCCATATATTTTTCTTTCCCTCTGTTAACACATCTAATTAACCAAAGAAGAGTGAGCTCAGTATCATAGTTAAACAGATAATTTGAGAATTGCTTTTGACAAACTGGAGATTAACATGTCCTTTCCCTGATTATTTGCACTAATGGAGATTGAGCACCTGAATGTTCACACAGAGTGAAAATAAGTGAGACACAGAGACAGCAACAACATGACTGAACAAAACATTCTTATGAAATCACATTCTGAAGAGTCAATGCAGAAAGAAAGTAAAAGGATGATTCTGTCATTTGCTCAACTGTAGAAACAAAATCACTGTCAAAACATGTACATAGGCTAAAGAAAGTGCAGCAAATCTTAGCTTTGATTGGGGATGAACAGACAACTCTGCTTAAGATTGATGTCAAAAGTGGAGAACAAGGATGTGAATTCTCGTTTTACACAGGGCACTCATGGCAGAGAGAATTCTTAATAAAATAAGGAATAGTAGTAGAAATCTCATTTTGAACAAAGTTTTCAAGCAACTTTCTCTTGAACATAGCTGAACAATGACAAACACTCATGTTTTTAATAAGTTACTAAGTTTTGAACATTTTCTCATTAACAAAAAATAAAAGGTACATGTTCATCTTTTTGTTTATTTCCTCTGAGTCCTGTGAGCTGCAGAGGATGGTATGAAAGCAGTTGTCTCCATGGGGTTTGGAATCTGGCACGTGTTTTCAAAGAAAGACAAATTAGATCACTGGAAGGTGTCTCAAGAGTAAAAGTCTGTTGGCCAAAAGTTCTTGATTATTTATTTTGAGAATACATGTTTGGAATGAAAAAGTGATAAAGGACCAATGTCTGTGATTTCAGAAAATAGAAAGGAAGAAATACAGATTGATAGATTAATTTGAAGTTCTTAAAAATTTGAAATATTATTTTTAAATGGACAGACTCACATTTGACATGTCAGTTTAAATCACCTCTTTTCATTTTTGTGGGATGCAAGGAGAAGAGTTATTTATGGCTCATCTATGCTAAATATTAGCCAGATACTAGGAAGAAAGATATGCCTAGCTGGTGAATATGTCTGATTTTGTGTCCAAGAGGATGAGCACTTCGTTTCTTCTGGGAAATTTGTATATTAAAGTGGGGATTTTTTTTCTTTCTTTTGCTTGAGTCTTGTAATGTTATTGCAGCCAGAGGAAAAAAGGGCTTAAAATAAAGTCTATGGTTGCTTTACTATCTGTATAGGACAGAAGTGATAAAAAAGTATAAATGATTATGAGCTACATATTGCAATAACCATGGCTTAACTATTCTTTTTGTCACTTTTTCCTCCATTAGCTTAAAACCAAAGATAAGTATTTAGATTTCCATCTCTCAGAGGAGCACCCAAAAAAACCATGGTATGGATTAAGACATGGTATCTCTTTGTGTCTCCATCTTTCTCTTAACCTTTTCATCTCTATTCGGGCTTTAGCAAAGCTAGAATTCCATATCCATGTCACAGAAGGAAAGCAAGAAGGCATTCAGTGTGTGCTTCTGAGCTTGGTCAGAAAAAAGGGGGATAGTCTTGCTTTTTAACACGCTTAACATATCTTTGATGGAAGTCTTCTAATAAAAAAATCCAACTCTGAAAAAGAGAACAGAACTTGCAAAGGGCCCTATAGTGTTCCACTGAGCTGTGGATCATGAAACTTCTTTCACAGAGTAGCTATTGCCTGAGTGAACCCCACATCTACCACCATTTCCCTTATGGGTTCTGAGGATTAATCACTTCTTACTCCATGTCTGCATGAGGGGGATTTCTGTATCAGGGACAAGTGTTTTCTGAAGGATCCACCCTTCTTTCCCATTTGGGAGCCTGAGATTTGCACTTTTCCCCAACCCCTTCACACCTCCTCCATATTTGTGCAGCAAAAAGAAGCATGTGGCCTAGAGTAGCTAAACTGTGGGGTATGGCAGGGAGTCCTGCCAGCCTTGGCAGAAGGAGTCACGTAACTCCAGCTGGTTGCAATGGCTTTCCTTGTCCAAGAGATATTTATTAGTTATAAATAAAAAGTCTGATTGCAAACCCCAAATAAACTTTAAAAACTGTTATGAAAATGTATGACCATGAAACAAGTTTTCAGCAAAATATTTCTGGTTTTCAGCCATGTTAAAAAAAAATCCCAAAACAGAGGGTGGCAGCTTTTGAAGCCTTCTTCATGAGGCATGATATCACAGAATTTTAATAATGTACACCTTCATCCCAGAGGATGCTCTCAGCTTTTTAAGAGAAAAATTAGTCTTTACTCTCTGAAGCTGATTGACTGCAGAATTTGAGGTGAAGTACAAGGGGAGGGCTGTGTATAACATAAACATTAATATGTTTTTCTATGTTATCCTTTTCAAAAACGATTTCAAAACAAGACCAACAGTAAATTACCTCAAGCCTGACTTCAAGCCATGGAATGCACAGAATAATATCCTAGAATCTTTCATAAACAAACAAAAAGGAGGGAAACACCACTTTGTCTAAATCAAACTTCAAAGATAACACCTTCCCTTTCATCTGTGCCTGTGCTGACCAAACTTAAAGTTCTTCTTCACTTATTTTCATTGATGGTGATTGAAAATGAGACACATTCTTACACAGGGCCATTTTTTTCCCTCTTTTTAATGTAGTTTTTCTCCACATAAGATGATTTATTTTTTCTAAGCAGCCACAGCCAAAACCCATCTGATTTAATCCTTTCCTCCCAACACCTACTGTAAACCAGCAAAGACACCTGTGAATAAACACGGCACTTTCATTTATTTTGTGTTTACAAACCAGAGCCAAGCACCAGCAGAGTCTGTGTTTTTGGCTTTCAAGCACGGAAATTTTGAGCCCCTGTGAGACGTGTGGCAGGAGCTGCAACAGGTTTACGTGTAGTATGCTTTTAGGGCAGATGCTGTGCTCCACAGGAGGCACCCAGGGCTGGCTGGAGCAGTGGGATGGGCTGTGGCTGCACCCTGACAGTGGCCAGCTGAACAGGGATGTTATCCTGCTTTAAATGTGCTGTAGAGTGCTTCATCCCAGAGACTGAGAAGTATTATTTTGGTATGTATCAGATGAAAAGACAATTGCAATGTAAGTACCTGAGGCTTAACTTTGTACTAGAACCTGCTATATCTCTGAATAATAAGTCCACATTTTTTGAAGAATCACATGAATGTATTACTTTATAGTACGGTAATCTCAAAAGCTGTATCTTATTTACTATGTATCCTGGTACAGTAAAATTAGTACTTGGACCATCTAAACCTATTCTCTGAAGTGAAAGTCTAGTTTTTTGCCTCTGTGCATGGCTGCAAGGTACCAGGCACATGCTCTCTACATCGTTCTCATCACCTTTTGTCCTCTCAGGAAGCAAAGGGTCACTTTCGAGGGAAAAGGTACTCTGAGAGGGAAAAACTATCTTGGTGCAAAAGTATCCAATGCATCCATATGGTGAGAGTCCCTAGCTGGGCAAAAAATAGAAGAATAGAACATAATTCTACAAAGTAGGACATTCGTTAATGTGTCATTAAATGCCCTGATTTTTTGATGGGCTAAAATGAACTTGAATCTCTCCAATTTTTGCCAGACTATTGAAAAGTATGTGATGGACCTTCTTATGAGGATCTTAGATTCAAGAAGTTTCATAGTAGATTAAAAGAAACATCAACAGAATAAAATCTCTAAATCATACAAAGATATTGTATTTAAGAAAATTTTTGTAAAACTGTCTAACACTGAAGTTCTCAGTGCTGAACTTAACACAGACAACCCCAAGCTCACGGACCAAAAATCAAAGTATGTTCACTATCTTTAGACTAACATAGATTTTTCATAGAATTTTTTATGGAACATTTCTGAAAACAGTGATTTTGGAAAGAGTCTGCGTATCACAGTGAACATCAAAATGCATATGATTTCCCACCCTGGTGTAATAGGAGTAAGACAAATCAAAACAAAAAGTCATATTGTCAGTTTTAATGAGATTATTAACTGGCAAGACTATTACTTGAACACCACCCCAATGTTTGCCTACAGGTTGAAAAGCAAATTAATAGCTTGAAAAAAATTCTAAATCAATATAAAATTATTCTGTAGCCTGAAGTTTGTTTTTTATCCAAAAGAGGAAACGAGTTTATCACTGTCCACGAGCACTTCCAGGAGGCACAGAAACTAGGTAAGAGTGGTACCTAAAGAAGTAAACAAAGTCTAAGGACTGGAAGCCAATTACATCCAAATTCACATTCTAAACTCTAAAGGCAATTAAAAGTTGGCACAATTTTTGAAGGTTATGACTGTCCAAAGTGCTAATCATTTTATTGGACTGAGAGATTTTCCAAGAGATATTCTAAGACAGCAAGAAGTCAGGAACTTGGTCCCAAAACCAGTCAGTAAAATTACGTGAATTGTGTTGTGTGGACAGTCAACCTCAACATGACAATATCTATCACCCTTATAAATACATCGGGAAATCTCTTTGCTGCACTGAAGATGAAGACATGTTTTGGTGAAAATTGGTGTAAATATAAACTGCATTCAATAGAAGTCAGAAATAATAAGTAACAGTCAGATATCAGGGGGAGGGTGGTGGTATTCAAGTAATGGCTTAGCGCTAACAAAGTTGTAACAATTTGATTTACTATGAAATGCAAGTTCTCTTAATTGAGCATATGCCCATTAGTAAAGTTCTCTTGAAATAATTCTGCTACATTTGAAAAGATCTCTTCAGTACAATTGTGCTATCTTCAGGTACAACTGGACATTGCTGAGGATATTGTTGATGATATCTAAACAGCAGGAATAAATATAATTCCATTGGGTTCAGTTATGCTGGATATACCATTCGAACTGTTACTTTTAATACATGGTTATGCCAGTTAGAGCAAGTCTAAAAAGTATACATAGAGAGAAAAAGCAGAGAAAATTCACATTAACCTGAAATCTGTTTCATCTGTTTCATTACTGGGATGAATATTTAGAATGCTGGTTTTGTAATATAGAATAATTTAGTCATAATAATAATTATAATTGCAATAGTCATTTATTATCTTTTAATATCGAGTTGATAAGTCCTTCTCAGATGATTATTTTATTCAGGTAAGTTCTTAGATTTTTTTCAAAAGAGAGTCACAGAACTAATTCATCAAAGAGGGATCAGTCAGGGGACAGCATGTGACCAAAACAGGCAGAGCCGAATTTCAAGCCAAGTAAAGTTGGACAATACTTCACAGGAATGACTGAGCTCTTTGCAGGATTGTGCTGTTCCGTACATGTTTTCCAGGCAGGAAATTGTTATTTGTTTGTCACAGATCTTCCAGAGTGTAACACTGCAAACACTTACAGCAAACTATGAAATAAATCAATGATAAAGTAATCATGTTATTTAGAGGGCAAATTTTTTGTTTGAGGGTTTCCTTAGCAAATGGCAATAAGTGTCACAGTGTGAAAGATCACAGAAATAACAATGGCAGTCAGAGGAAAACAAGATGTAAATGACACTGCACTGATGTGGAAGAGACTAAGCTCACCCAAATTAAAGCACAGTCAGGAGACGAGGAGAAAATATTCCATCATACACAACATGAAAAGGAATTGAACTGATTTGTGAGTCCACAAATTTTTTAAAAACACTGTTTTGTCTTTTCTTTGGCATAGTCCTGTTTTCTTGTCATTTTCTGTCATTTTCCAAGGTCAAAATGTACTTACTCAAATAATGGGGACAAATAGCACTACATCTGTGGCTGCATCAGTAAACCAGGACTGCATACAGAACCAGAAATTTTATTTACTCATTGTCATGCAAATGATTTCCTACTTGTCCTTAATATTTCTCATGTTCAGGGACTACATTCTCAAAACATGAGCAGCAAATATGTCCTGGATAGCATTTGTATTAGAGGTAAATGGAAGGTTCATAAATCAACTATTAGATGAAATCGCCTAGGGGGCAGTGTATGTAACTGGCCATAAGGGTGAATCTTTAATAAATGCCTACACAAACACTAGGAGATAGAGAGATCTTGTTTTCCTGCAACATTTGGCTTCAGAAGGTACAAAGCAGGTGCGAGGGGGAGCAGGGTAAGGAAGGCCTTTCAGGGGAAACCTAATGGTTAAAGCACCAACAGGCTTCCAAATTCTTTCAGATACTGGCAGTAAATGATGTATCGATTTTGCTGTTAAACTGCACAGATGTAACCAACACATTAGACATGGAAGATAAAAGCAATGACTAAAAGCACCTTATTTCATCTGTCACACCTGAGGCTCTGCCTTCTTCAGACCTTTAGTGTATTAGCACAGAAAATCAATTAGGTAAAGAGCTAAACAAATGAAGGGAAAAAAAAAAAAAAAAACCTCATTCACAAAGAGTCAGAAATGTCAGCAAGCCCTGGAGACTTCAGCAAAGTGTAAGACATCTCCAAATAACCCACAACAACTTTTCTCAACTTTTGTTTTAGTAAGTGATTAAGTACTGCCTGTATACCCCGATAAGCATCTATTAGGGCAGGTCTAGCGAGTGATCAGTAATCACAAGCACAAGATTTGTTTTCATTGAAAAGAAAATGGAGAAATTTATTTCTCGGTTTATGTTGTTTTGGATAACTATAGTTCTTGTCATCTTAATCAGTATTGAATCAGTTGTTCATCATTTACATCCAGAAATAAAGGTTTTCTCAGCAATACCATGGTACAAGGCATTGACAACAAGTATTTCATTAGGGTTAGGGACATGTTACTGAAGCCAACTGCTTCAGTGATACACAGCATATTGTTGCTGTTTTCATAAAGCAAAGTAAACCATCTCTGACCCCAAAATACAGTAAGATTTTTCTGCTGCCACATATAGTTTGCACCCAGAGAGCAGAGCAGATCACAGATATTTCACTGATTGATTCATAGTGAATAAAATACCACACTTATACAATGGAGATAACAAATTGAGATTTGTCGGTGGAAAAGGAGTCAGAAGACCTGGATTTGCTGGTGGAAACACATACTCAATGTCCCATCTACAACACAGGGAATTTCACCCCTTAGTTCTGTCCTCCTCTGTCCACTGAGGTCGCAAACTCACTGAAGAGAATTTTTAGACAGGATTTAGTCAGAGCCAGTGTCTGAGAAGTCAGATTTGTGATTTCAAGTACAGGTCAACAGGACTTAAATAAATTATTATTTAAAGGGATGCAACTAAAAAACCCTCAAATTTAGAATTTAATACAGGTTCCAGTACATTTTTTTTCCTGCTTTCGAATATTTTTCCCTGTATGTGGCTGAAAATCTCAAAGTAACCTCTGCATAAAAGTGTGTATCGTTTTTGGCTGTGACATCTGAAAAAGACACACCTTTGATCTTTAAAACAAAGGTTTGTTTTCAAACACGGAAAAATAATGTTCTGTTTTAAGGAATTCTCAAAAAAAAAATAAAAAAAAAAAAAGAAAAAGAAATTAAAATAAAACTGAACACCAAAAGTGCCAAATTGTGACTCTTCACACATTTCAGCAGTGCCACCTAGTGGAGACACCTCCCCATCCCACAAGAAACTCCTTTGCCTAACTTTGCTCACCCAGGGAAGGGTTCAGCCTCTGCCGTGAATACAAGGCTGCTTTCTAAAGCGTCCGGATTATTTCTGCAGACAGCTACCAGCTACTGGAGAAGAGGAAAACACCACCCCTGGTGCTTTCCCTGGAGTCTGAAGGACTCAATTATTTCAAAGGAACAGAGAGATTTTTCATGTTTCACCAGCCCAAAACATCTAAGTTCAAAATGAAATGACAAGCAAAGCAGTACAGAACCCCAAGAAGATTTGAAAATATGTTGCAAAGAAACAATTAAAACATCTATAATTTTCTACCATACTGTCAATCTTTTTTTTCTTTTTTGGGAAGTGGGGGAGGGTTTGCTACTTTGTTTGGGGTTTTTTGAGAGAAAGAATAATTAAATTCTTCTTAAGAAACAAAACAGTCAAGGTGGCACTAATCTTGAAAATAAATGCCAAGTACAAATTTTGCAGCTAGATTTCCTGCTTTCTTTTTTGATATCTTTGGTTATTCCTTTTCTTTTCCTTTTTTCTTTTTTTTTTTTTTTTCACACATTTCGCATCTAGTCAGTTTTCTCCACCTCCAAGACCAGATTGAGTACATAACTATAACAAGGGCACCATGGCATTGAGCAGGCATATACATCTCAGCTTTAACCCACCAGCACAGAAAGCTTCCATCACTGTTGGAATCGCATGACATGTGGGCACTGCAACTACGTAGATGCACATATAGTTATGCACACATTCCCTGACACCAGATTGAAAATTATACTGCACCCTCATGAATAGTCACCTTGGGAACAAAGCAGCTGAAGAGCCATTGTGGGAAAACACCATGGCATGGCATAAGAGTATCAGACAGCACTTAGAAGCTGAAGTACAGTAGCTTTGTGCTGCAGAGCACAGTCTGAAAGAGCATCGTAAAAAGAGAAGAGTGAACAGTGAGCTTGTGTGTGTCAGAAATGATGCTCTAATGGCTGTCAGCTGTTAGCAGATTCCTGTCATTTAAACAGTTTGAGTTAGTTCCCCACCACCTCTCTTCTCTAGGCTTAATTACCAAATCATTATTTCTATGGAAAATCCTGCAATTCTTTGACTAAAAAATAGTTCTTTTATCGCTGTGGTTTGAACACACACATGTAAACACACACACAAAAACATATATGCACATACGACTAAGGTGGACTTCTAGCTACACTGAAGCCCACAGAATTTTCTTACTGATTTCAGCAGAGACAAAATCCTACCCCAGGAACTTGAAAAGATTTTCTTGCTGGCTATATTTCCTGGGCCAGAAATTGTACACAAACACAACCAAATAAGAGAGGATGGAAATGCCTAGGTAAATGAATGAATAAAGCACTGAAGCCAAGTAGTTCAGGCATGATTAGAAAGAGGAAGGGCGTCTCCTTCTGCACTGTTGAATTGGCCATTAGTGTCAGAGTGGCTTTTAAATTGAGAGTAATTCTTCCCGTCTCTGTACTACTTGAGGTGTTCACCCAATGTTTGCCTGTGTTATTAAAGGATTGAACCCTGTCAGAAGGCAAAAGCAAATTACCTGCAGGGAGTCAGGGGCCAGATGAGATATACCTTCGCTGTGCTCTTTGCTTTAGTAACTAGTGGTAAAAGACTACAAGGCAGCTTTTATGTAGATGTCACATCATTCAGTGACTGGAACACCCAGCTGTGATAATAGCAGAGGAAGCAGGGGTGGGCAACCATTACTAATTCCTCCCTTATCCAACCTTGCTATTTGAATTATTAGCTAAATTGCCATCTTCAGAACTTAATTTTTTCTAGCTTGCAGGTTCAAGAAGTTTATTTTCCATGTTTAATTGCACAGGTTATTACCTATTGTTATCAGTGAGTGCCTATTTAGCCTAAGAAATTTTTTTCTCGCATTTTGTTAAGTATTTTGCAATGATTGATTGTCACTATTACATATCCAAAGGGTAAACAACAATGATAACAATATTTAAGTTTTTATTATCTTTTTTTTTTTAAAGAGATAACTCATGGTATTTCTGAAAAAAGAAAATCACACAAAGGTCAAAACCTCTCATGTTCATGATTACAGAATCTGGAGAAATAAATAATCAATTAACTCAAATACACATGAAAAAATGTAAATAAATTGCTGGATATGCATGAGATATACAGTTTTTGTTGATTTAAATATTTTTTGTTAATTCCTCCCACTTTGTTTCACTGCAAAAAAATTTTAAAAGAAAATTTTGTAATGCTTTGTAAAGAAATCTTTTCTTGTATGAAAGAATGCATTGATTAAGCCACATTAATTTTACTATTGGAAATACAAATGTATGTAAAAGAATGCAATCTACAAAGTGTTGTAAAAAATAGCAAAACAAAATTTATATCTGTTATTTTTTTGTATCTTTTTTTCTACTGCAAAAACACCATAAAAACCTCCATTGCTCGTAGTTCTACGTGCCATTAAGTGGGCAGTTAGTGAGCGCAGGAGAAAGGTATAGATGCTTTCTGATTTTCTATGGGCACTGTCTGCACATTCCAGCAGCATATAGAATTTGCTCAAACTGGAGCTACATTGCCTCTAGCAATGTGCGTGCATAGCATAAAATCACAGGACAGCTTCAATTGGCTACTACTGATTTTCAAGTTTGTAGCTCGTTAAAACAGTCAGCTATTAAAAACAAACCAAAACAAGACATTATTCTTCCTTTTTCCTTTGTTGCGTTTTTTTCCCTGAAATCCATTCTTAAAACCCATTCTCCCTCTATATCCCCATGCATGATCTTCTAATGCTTTTTCTCAATTCCATGATATCTATGAATTTTCCAGGCTCTTCTTCAGCCTTTATGCCTTGCAGCTTTATTTCCAGTTTTCCATTCAGTCACCTCTGATTCTGCATTAGTTAGCTGGGAATTTAAGCTGTCCATAGACTTATTTTCAAATATGAAGATCGATTTTTGCATGCGTTGTATGGTATCTATTCAGCTGTTTATGTCCCAGTCTCTCTTTGTACTGTTGCATCAGGAATATTCCAGATTATTAAAGGAACATTAGAACCTGTTGATCTTCACTGGTCTGTGGTTGATTACCACAGACTAGTGGTAATTTTACATTCCCATTGCATGGTATTACCTGAAGAAAAGGTTTTACTTAGTAACAAGATGGTGCTTGAAGCTCTCAGTCCTCACTGGAGAAGACCTTACAAATTTAGTTGTCCCAGTATGAAGTTATTTCAGGAGTCATCTCTGAACCATACATGGGATGAGGTTAGTGCTTCTAAAGTAATGCATGCTAATTTTTTGCATTTCAGCCAGTGAATTTACCTTTCACTTTTTTTAGTTCTGTTTTCACTTTTTTTAGTACTATTTCCTTATGTATTATCAGCCTATCAATCCATGAAGACGTAGAAGCCACTGGATGAAAAATTTCAGGAAAAAGAAAATTGTTTTTTTCTTTTTTATCTGACTGATGAGAGCTTGGGAAGTGGAAATTATCCTTCACCCCATGCTGGCAGAGTGCAGTATCCACAAAA
This sequence comes from Illadopsis cleaveri, assembly GCA_013399915.1. NCBI lineage: Eukaryota > Metazoa > Chordata > Aves > Passeriformes > Timaliidae > Illadopsis > Illadopsis cleaveri. The sequence continues at coordinate 267,107 of VXBB01024036.1, forward strand.
GGGAAGAGAACGAATGTCCTAGCCAAATGTCAGCACGTACAGGTTACATTTGCAGTTGATGTAGCTAGAATGTCATTAAAGCCGTTAGCAACATCACCCTGGGCTGAGAACAGGTTCCCTTTGAGACTGTGAGGGACAGTTAATTCTCACTTGGCTTTAGCAAAAACTGGATTGCTTTAAGTAGGTTGGGTGTATGTCCTTACAGTAAAACCACCAGGCACTGGCATCAGCAAAAGCTTGCTGGTCCTTAAGTCGTTCATAACAACTTTCTTCTTACCCAATATGTCCCATTTTCAACCACCTTCACAGGCAATATAACAGGCAATCTTGGGAGGCCTCAAGCTTCTGTCAGGGTTGAATATGGAGGAAAAAATTTAGCTTGAGCTCTTTTTGCAGCCCCAGGAAAGTTTTGATGGTAAATTGAGCCTCAGGTCTAAGGATGTAATATTACTTTTGCAGAAATCTCTGACAACCAAGATATTCAGTCTGATTGTGCTGCTTAATCATGATGAACAATCATTGTTTTTGTCCCAGTTAAACCTGAAAATAGATTAGCACTCTTACAATTGGATTTTTACTTTAGCTTTATGCACAGGTGGGTTAGAAATCAGATAGAAATAAGAATGACCAATTAATTTAGCATTCACAGACCATCTCTCACTGTCCTAGACTGAAGATTAGGTCAGGTTTTCTCTACAGAGGTGTTTCAGTAGTCCAAACTTCCATGATTAAGCTAACTTTAAAATATAAAGTATCACAATCAAAACAGTACTTAATAGTTCTTATGGAAGTACATGGAAATACAAAGGCTGAAGACAATAATATCTCTAAAGTGTGTCGGATACTTTAAAACACCAATCAGAACCCTCAGCTCAGGCCATGCTTCATATTAGATATGATGTTTCATTATAGTCTCTTTGAAAAGTGTTTTTCATTTCTGTCATATAGAGGTGAATTTCTTTACTTAAAAAAATACCTTCAGTGATGGAGATAATGAAATATACGAATATCTATCTTAAAGCATGACAAAAGAAAAAAATTCAAACTGACAATAGCCAACTCAGACTGACTGAATATTAGAATAAGATACAGAAAATGAGTGCATATTTGATCAAATCTTTGAAAACAGAAGCTCATCTTATGGTATTATTTAATTATCACTACATAATTTAATTATCATTTCTATTTATTACTTAATTATTTAATTATCATAGGTTATTTCTTCTAACTTGGATCCATCTCAACTATATGCATTAAAGGAGAACTAATTAAATTAAATCTGTGATACATCAGACAAAAAAGTCTGAGCTATCAGCACAATTGTCACTATAAAAATAGCACCATAGAGTCACCAAGAACAGTGACCAACACAGAAATATTTTATAATAAAAACAAGTTTCATTCATTTGTTATCATTGTCCTTTGTTACTCCAGAAGCCAGGTGTGACCATGAAGTCTATTTAAACCACTAATAAGAATCAATCAAACCTGACTCTAACCCAGACTTTCTGATCATATACTATCACATCACATATTCATTTTTCAGTTTATAAATGTTGCTGAAACCTTAAGTTGTAGATTTTATGAAGGGACTGGTCTTTTTATACAGTACCTATAATCTACTTGCTAAAATGCAATTTCCATCTCAGTTTGGGGTTCACAGGTTTCTCATGCTGGTTATGGAGATAATTTTATTTAGGAGTCCATTTAAATCTACTTCACTTCTGCAGTTATTCAGACTGCTATTACAGTGGTATGATCCCCTCACCTTTTAGAACATGTATTTTCATGCTTTAGTTCCTGACCCAACGCTAGCTACAGTTCTGCAAATTGTTCTCATAAAACTTCCTGATAATGTCATATTTTTGACTGCTCAGAATTTTCCCATCATCTTCCACAACTAAATTGTTCCTGATGCTTTTTAAGTATTCATTTATAAATATATATGTGCTTGTGTGTGAGTTTGCAAAAATCATTTCTATTTTGAACTCTGCAGATTTTGCAATTTTCTTCAGTAAAAATATCACTTATGAAAAGCATCTGAGCAATGCTGGCTCATAAAGAAAGAAAGCAAGCATGCAAGACTAGAACATTCATTTCCCCTGCTCATTTATACATTTAACATACTCATAGTCAGAGCTCAGATTTGGAGATGACTGAACTTAGTGATATTTGCTTTCTCTTACCATCTTACAACTGCTAGGAGAAATCTATAAACTGCTAACCTCGACCATTCAGGGAGAGCTGAATCTTTAAACTGGGATTTGGGGGAAAAATAAGAGGACAAGGGAAGAAGATGGATAATCACTGGGTTTAGTTGTTTTATAATGAACGCTGCAAAGCAAAAGTAAGTGTAACTGCTGTTCTGTAAATCACATGCTGGGAAAAATTCTTTGATTTTTTTGAAGCAAACCCAAGGAACACTGACTTCCTTTATTAAAGTACTATCATTTACACTTCCTTTTTTTTTTTTTCTTGCAGTGTGTCAACTAAATTCTGAGCTTTGCACATTAAAAAATTAAGTTCAGATAATTTTAAAACTGATATGTATGTGACTATTATCACATATAATCTAAGACAGCTTTTCACAATTTGCCAGGCATAATGTTTTACAAAGTTGCCTACACACAGTTGTGATCATTTGCCTAATGCTTTAACTGGAACATCTTTAAAGCAAAAAAGGAAAACAAAACAAAAACCTTTTTGTTCTGTGTTATGGCTAGGATTACTAGACACCACTAAAACAAATACACTAAAACAAAAATAATAAATAATTACTTCAAAATGCAGAAACAAAATGTTGTTACTTTTCTACAACTTCCTAGAAATTGTTTCTGTGATGACTTTCTGCATTAAGTTAAAGAATGATCTTGCATTCAGTATGCACAACCACCATAGAAGTCCTTTCACATTCTTAACTCAGCTCTCTTCAGAAAAGGCAAATGCAGATTGAGGAGATGGACTGAGAAGAACAGTATAAAGTTCAACAAAGACAAATGCAGGGACCTGCACCTTGGGAGGAATAACTCCAGTCACTGCAGTGGCTGGTGGTCAACCTGCTGGAAAGCAGCTCTGTGGAGAAGGATCTGGGAGCCCTGGTGGATTAGCTGTCCATGACCCAACACTGTGTCCTTGTGGCCAAGAAGGCCAATGGTACCCTGGGGTGCATTAGGAAGAGCATTGCCAGCAGCTCGAAGGAGGTGATCCTGCCCCTTACTCAGTCCTTGTAAGGCCACATCTGGAGTACTGTGCCCAGTCCTGGGCTCCTGAGTACAAGAGAGACTTGGAGCTCCTGGAGCAGGTCCAGTGGAGGGCTACAAAGATGATGAGGAGACTAAGCCATCTCTCTCATAAAGGCTGAGGAAACTGAGTCTAATCAGCCTCAAAAAGAAATGACTGAGGGGGGACCTCATCAATGTCTGTAGGTATCTGAAGGACAGTGCCAAGAGAATGGATCCAGGATCTTCTCGGTGGTGGCAAGCAACGGCGCAAGAGGCAATAGGAATATGATGATGCACAGGAAGTGCCACCTGAATAGGAGGAAGAACTTCTATACTGTGGAGTGACTGAGCCCTGGAACAAGTTTCCCAGAGAGACTGTGGAATCTCACTCACTGGAAATATTCAAGAACCAGCTGGACACAATCTGGTGTCATGTGCACATCTGGGTTCCTGCTTGCACTGGGAGCTTGGACCAGGAGACTTACTGTGGTCCCTTCCAACATTACCCATTCTATTTTCTCTTATTGAGCTATCAAGGTTTTTTTCTCATCAGTTGAGCTAGTTCTTTCTTTCTTTGCCCCACTTTCCCAGTTTAGGCAACAGAGCTACATGCAGCACCTCAGTGTCATCGCAGCTGTGCCAATGTGGACTCAACTTCTTATCCTTAGTCCTTGACTTAAACCTCTGACAAATGCACAAACTTTTTTTGACATTTCATCTGAACAACTGCTAATCTTGAATCAGTTGTTCAAAAGTTGGCTTCTGTGGGCAGACCTATGCTGCTGTGGTAATATTAAACTTAGCTATTTGAAAGTATTCTGAATGTAGGTCCATTTTGCAAACAAAACCCATTTGCATTTATTATAACTTTTTGTTAAATTTGTTGGGTTTTTTTCATTTTTAAACTGCGAGTATTTTGTATTCTAGACAGTTACATAGGTGTCTCAGAAGTCCAGTGACTCCATGATGTCCCTCTTGTTTGGGGGCATCCTACTATTTTTTGGTGACAAATTTCAGGCAATAGTCATAATCCAGTTAATATATACATTTCTTTCGATACTGCCAGGAACTTTTTTAAGTCTGAATTTTGCATTTTAACCAAACTTCTTCATAACGTGTAACCAAAATTCTTCATAACATTTTTTAAAATTGTACATGCTTACCTGCTTACATGAATAAGACATTTCAATTAATGGATGAAAAAAAAGGTCAGATTATTATACATGCAGTTTTTGCCACAGAAATTTTTAAAGAAACGTTCTGGAAGAATACAGTGTGAGTAAGACAGCATAAGCAGTAAGATATGTATTGAGAGTTTGTGTTGCTTCCAAGTAGGTTGATCTTAGGCATAGATTACCAATACCATCAAAAGGAATATTCTGGATGAAAGTGTATACCCCTAAAAGCCCTGTGCTCTAAGTAATCCAGGTCCTGGGCAAGCTGGAAAAAAAGAAATCCAGTCCTAACAGTGATTTGAGGGACTCTTCTGTTTTGTAAAGTCAGTGGAGTTCAGGCTGTTTTTTTGGGTCCCAGCTAAAAATGTTAGTCTTGGAAATTAATTTGTAAAGCTAATAAACTATTCCCATGAATGGAAGTAAAAATTCATCAAATCTGACTTCTCAATTCAGTCTTCCTGTAAGAAGAAATGGAAATTATTGCAGTTGTTCATGTACTAAAAATAGTATACTAATAGACCAGTTATAAAAGTAAAACCCTCTTTTGAATGACATTGTATAAGTGGAACTAAAAAAGTAGTTTTTTACATAAAGGAATAGGAAAATAGAAATGTTTCTTTCTTTCTGCATTTACACAGACCAAAGATTATATACTTTTCTCAATAGGAATACAAAAAGTAGCCTGTTCTCACTTTAATATAAATCCTGAATTAAGAGTACTCTCATTGCAGGTGAAGTTAGTCATTTAGCAGTGTGTGGCCTCTGAAATCAGAACAAGGCTTTCAAGAGTGTAAGGAGACTAAGTGGTACCACTGCACATTTAGTCAGAAATGTATTTTAAAGTGAACATGTAATTTTCGAAGTCAGTGTATATAAATCCAAACAATTGCTTCATTTTCAGCTTCAAGTTAGACAAATAACCAATGCAAATTTCTTTACAAGCACAGAAATTTCCTATATACCTGACCAATGTGTTCATGCAACAACAAGCTTCATGTCTCTTGTGCGTGTGTGTTGATTAACTACACTTATCTTCGTAAGTCAGAGAATATGACTGCTCTGTGTAATCTCTTTGCAGGTGGAGGGATTAATTTTCATATGATTTACAAGTCATGCAAAGCTACATTTCTTTGTTTTTATACATTGGGTAAGCCGCACTTGATATGCAAAGATGGGTTTATAAAAAACTATTTTCAGGAAGAGAGAAGATGCTTGGAGCAGAAATACTATAGATCCAAATTTAAATGGAAAAATAGATTAATTCCTTTTTCCAATCAATTCAAAGTTGTTCTAGTTTTGTATACTACGCAGACACATTTGAGAAGAAGTTCATCTGCAGACTAAAAAGAAACATTATCATTGGGGAAAAAGAAAAAAAAAAAAGAGAGGAAGATAGTGCTGGATACTCCTAATAGAAGCAACAGACAGGCATTATGCAAAGTACTTTATCCCAAAACATGTCCATAAACTTGTTCTGTATATGCATTATATGTTTTCTGTGTCTCCCTTTCCAGCTTGATTTACTCTCATTAGAGGTCTGGCAAGGATGAAAAGGAATTCTGAAATTCAGAACAAATGACAGCATCACCATCATATAAGAATTATGTTTTGTGCATCTGTCCACATCATGATGAACAGCCATAATTTTTGACTTACGGCCTAGGAATTTAAAGATTTGTTACACTGATATATTTGCTTTTATTTTTCATTTCATAAAACTACTTGTGCGTTTGAGTAATACATTTGGAGAAATACGAAGTATTTCTCACACCATTAGGAATAATTGTTCATTTCTCCCAGAATAATTCAGATAATTTCAGTTTATGTTAAAAAATATTAATTTGCCAACGAATCAAAACAGCGTGTTTGCTTTTAAGAGAAGAAGGAATAATGGTAGACACTCCCAAATGGAAATGAGATCTTGAGTAATTTAATAAGGTGTATTTTCTGATATGAAAATCGCTGTACAACCATATTTATTCTGTATGTCTTAGTATTTCCTTGGATAATCAAATCCCTTAGACCTTTTTTTTAAATTTTTTATTTGTGCTACTTGTTCATATAATCAAAGTTCAAGTGAAATAATCTCACCATATGTATCCTGTTAATATCTTCAGACTTCCAGAAGACATCATCTTTTACAACTTTTTTTAGTCTCATGAGAGATTTGGTTCGGGTTAACTTTTTCATATTTCTCTAGCTTCATATAATCTGCCTACCCTTCCCACTGTGCTTTATCCTCTTGTTCTACCTTTAGAATAATGAAATTAGTGGGACTGCCCCACACGACATTCCAGAAGAGACAATTCCGACCATAAGCATTCTGCCCATTTTATGAGTCAGTCAGCAGTTATAAACTAAATTTTCTGTTAGATGGTAATTCCTGTACTTAATGATTTCAAAATTCAGACTTATTTCTTCTTTTAATTACTTCAACAATACTCATTTGAGAAAAAATGACCCTAATAATTCTTTGTTCTCTTTATTGTCTAATCTGTAAATAGAATAAAGACAAGAAAATATATATTTCCAAAGTGTGTTTAATTTATAGGTACATGTATAATTTCATAAATATGTATAAATGTATATATAAATATAGAATTAGATCTATTTATTAATAGGCTTTATAACAGGATTAATCAGAAGAGATTGAGACAAGAAAACTGAGGGAGAGCATCATCTCTAGAAAGAGAAAAATGTCAAAACTTTTAGTAAACAGAAGCAAAGGGCTTCTGCTCATGGAGGAAGGCGAGGGACACAGAGAACTGAATTTCAATTTGTGGTGGGACAATGGTGCACAGACCATTAGAATAAAAAAATACTAAGAGAAGAGGAAGGGACATTCACCAGCAATTCAGAAAGGAAGAAAGCCCTTCAGAAAGGAGGATGATTCAATAGCTTACTAGAGCCAGAGGTAAAGGAGATCATGTCTGTTAGGGGTTTTAATATGCAACAAGAGGAGAAAGGATGATTGAGAGATGATTAGAAAAAAGTTAAAGGATCTTGGAGGGGAAAAGATGTTGGAATGAACATGGCTGAGTGCACTGCAAAAGGACATCCTTAAGAAGTTGGTGTTTTATGGATATGATCTTTAATGTCAGCCATCCCAACAAAGGTACTGTCTTGCTGAGATTAGGAGGACTCCCTTACAGACACGTTGATTACCTTTTGCCATGTCCACTGAACCTGTTTAAAGGGTGTCAGTAGTAATGAATAATCAGAATATATTAAGAATAATTTAATGGGGATAGAATAATCACGAAAGAAGCAAACAGCTTTCATTGTTCTTTCAAGTTACTTATTTTGGATCACTAAGGGGAAATAGAGCTAAACCCTCATTCAACAGAAGGTGTTGAAGTCCTTCTTTGAACTTGGAGGAACAGGTATATGCTGACGCCAATGAACTGCATCCTTTTTCCTTTAATTTTATTTCACCAGTCTTTCTTTGTCTCCCTTAAACCAACCCAATCTTTCTCCATCTTTAAAACCTTCATTAAACAATGAAAGAATATCTCCTCCTTTTTCTGCCTGATGATTTGAAGGAATGTCATGAAAAGCATTCCAGAGCATCAGAAAGACTAAGGTTATTATCTGATGGGTTTAAAATATCTGCTGTGTGTTCCTCTATCCCTCTTGTGTAGAATAAATATAAATGAGAAACATAATCACATATTACATGCATTTTCTTTTCTTTCACTCTAACTTGCATGACAGTGATACTGCATGTTAAAAAAAGCCAGACTGTTGTTTCAGTCATACTTTGAAAATTCTATTAGCTCTTAAGTAATCTGTAAATTTCTATATTCAAATAAATGTATTAGAAATATGTGTGCAAATGTGTTTTGAAATTTTGTATGCATATATTTATTCTCAGGTAGCCAGTCAAAAAACACAGTTTAGGAAGAAAAAGAAATCTTATGTCTTACTTGCAGTTCTCATGACCAGTGAGAACTTTAACACAAATTAGGAAGAGTTCTGGTGAAAAAGGTATTGCATTAATCTGGTCAATGTGAAGTCTGGTTTGTGTTGGTTTTTTTGTACCTGGAAGCAGCTTTTACTGAATGAGGGAGGTGTGGAACTTTGAAATTTAAGCTGGTTATGAATTTAAAGGAAATATACCAAATTACGCCAATAGAGACACCCACCATGGATATCAATCTCACTGCTTTGAGTGAAGAAGTGAGGATGCTGATGAGCAGCAGGTAATGTGGCCCTGCTTTGATAAAAGGGCTGGACCATGTTTCCACCAGAGAATTCTTTCAACCTAAATTATTCAATAATTTGATGTTTTTAAAAATCTAAAAAAAAAAAAAAAAAAAAAAAGAGAGAGGGGTTAAGA